>JASANE010001850.1:0-39628 GCA_030248225.1 Trileptium ribeirensis
ATTGATTTAGAGATGTTGCAATATAAATATTTCACAGTTAGTTAACAATAGTGCCAACATTGGCATATAAGCCTGAATGTATTAATACAACGATTACAGTGCCAATTCAAGCTGCTCATTGGGTTAATTCGTGGGAAAAGATATGCCAACGTAAAAAGATTTAGCGGTTGGCACCGTGTACATACGGATATATATAAAAACCATGTTTGTTATGCTTTGGCATGATGCAAGACTTCCTGTCGATTATTATTATTATAAAGCACATGGATGCAGGCCATTTATATTAATTTTTTCATGGCTATAAAGCTGTTAGTGCATTGTTTACGCCTAGGAATACTAGAATGGTCGAAATTTCTTAAGGAACATCCAGAAGAACCAAAATTGGAAAAATATAATAACAAATAATTTATACCCCGTATAAATTCGTCCATATTCAGACATAAACAATCGCTCGTATAAATGACACGTTCTGCTTCCGTGTACATACATGTACAATGACAGGATCACTACATGCTTGATGATGCAGTAGTTTATAGCGTTGATTACCTATATCGTATGATACATCTAAATAGTAGAGAGTGGGATAAAATCGTTGTCGAGTTAGTATTTTAATCCAAATATATAACCAGTAATACAACCATTTATGCCAGGCTCGGATGTTACTGAACATTTCCCATTTTCTATTTGGTACGCAGGGTGCTTACCTTTAATCCCAACATATAACCAGTAAGACAACCTTTTATGCCAGGCTCGGATGTTACTGAACATTTCCCTGTTTCTATTTGGCACGCAGGGTGCTTACTTTTAATCCAAACATATAACCAGTAAGACAACCTTTTATGCCCGGCTCGGATGTTACTGAACATTTCCCTGTTTCTATTTGGTACGCAGGGTGCTTACTTTTAATCCCGAGGTAATTCGGTGCTTACTTTTAATCCCGAGGTAATTCGGCTTTTTTAAAGCCATACTCTTTAACGCAATGTTATTTTGTCTCACATACATGAGGAAAGTAGTACTTGGTGGCAAAGATAAATAAAACGGACACAAGAAAGCAAAAATATAAAACTCGTTGCTACCTTTATTGGAATTGACCCAGCGACTCCATCAGTAGGAAGCTAGAACCATCCTAGTATGCTATCATGTAAAATAAAATGTGAACAACATGACGTTTCAACGGCTCTTAGTATCAATCTACAATGCCATTCCACGTTTTAATCAAACGATACGCGGCCTTATGAAAAACAGCACGTACGATAGTAGTTTCCAATGCTACTATTGACCTGTAAGGCTTTTTTGGGCTAAAAAATTAGTTACATCAAGTGGCGTTATTGAATTATAATTTATCACTTGTCTGCACCGAAGGTCTGCCACTGCTTTTCCAGGACAATTCGACGACAACGTCTGAGACTAAAAATTGATCCCAATCTTGGCCCACGGCAGCTTTAGGGGCCAGACGTTATAACGTTAGAAAAAAGAACGGCTTAGGCTTAGGACGACAGCCCCAATCTTTATACAACTAAAATTAGTTGTACACAAGGCTTAGACTTAATATTGCTAGCCGCTGTGTTGCGCTGACATCGCAGCTGTAGTCGTTGATTCTACTTATGTTTGCCGTTTTCGCGCTGCGCTGTCCTGCACGAATTTGGATACAGCAATGAAATAAACAAATCCTCGCAATAAAATCGAAGTAAACAGAAGAAATGCTATGCATTTGGCGACAAATCAGACTTGAAAATATGATTATGCAGAGAAGTAAATAACCGAAACTCATGTAATATATTAGCAAATCTTATGTCAAAAGATAGATACTAATGAACCTACGGTTGCAGATGATGAAAACTTCTGGTAATCCAAAGTCATTTCTCCTAAACTTGTCCACTGAAATATTTTATGACGCCGGCTTCGATCACAAATCAGCATGCTGTGTTCTACTTATGAAAAATGAATATGAAGTGTACTAATAATAATATTTAGTAAATTCATTTTCTTCCCAAAATATACGATGTTTAGACATCAATGTATGAATAATCACTCAAAATAGCCCTGTTTCGCACGATCTCCTCGTCAATATGACATGTTACGCATTTGTGCTTGCGCAAGTTATATCAATATCAAGAGTTTAGGAAAAACACTTGAAAAAGACATAGGGGGGGGCAGGACGAAAGTTGTGTGGGGGAGAGTATAAAAGTGGATAACTTGTCTTGCCCCTAAAAGTGGAAGAAATGATACAAAAATAGACCGCGTCATTCCACAGTTTTGACTTTAGTCTTATACTCTTATTCAAGCGTTCATCATGAACTCTTGGTTATATGCAGGGTTTACATAAATGGTACAGTGACTAAAACAGTAGCTTGGTGATAAGCATCAAAATAATTACTAACGGTTGTGCCCTTACGATGTTATAGATATTCTTCTTCAATTATTTTCTATAAATATTTACCATAATGTAAAAGATATATATCGTATGCGTTATCGACATTACATATTTTGTAGTTTGTAAAGTATAATATACGCTTTTCTTTTTGCATCATCAATTCCACAGCTATATATTTATATTTGTACACGTTGTTCTGTTTCATTCCCAACATAACGCTTCTGTTGAAATAGTCTCAAATTTCAACGTCCGATTTGCATATATTTGATAACTCACTTCTGATGTTTGCAGAAATCATCAATTACAAAGCTATATATTTATATTTGTACACGTTGTTATGTTTCACTCCCAACATAACGCTTCTGTTGAAATAGTCTCAAATTTCAACGTCCGATTTGCATATATTTGATAACTCACTTCTGATGTTTGCAGAAATCATCAATTACAAAGCTATATATTTATATTTGTACACGTTGTTATGTTTCATTCCCAACATAACGCTTCTGTTGAAATAGTCTCAAATTTCAACGTCCGATTTGCATATATTTGATAACTCACTTCTGATGTTTGCAGAAATCATCAATTACAAAGCTATATATTTATATTTGTACACGTTCTGTTTCATTCCCAACATAACGCTTCTGTTGAAATAGTCTCAAATTTCAACGTCCGATTTGCATATATTTGATAACTCACTTCTGATGTTTGCAGAAATCATCAATTACAAAGCTATATATTTATATTTGTACACGTTGTTCTGTTTCATTCCCAACATAACGCTTCTGTTGAAATAGTCTCAAATTTCAACGTCCGATTTGCATATATTTGATAACTCACTTCTGATGTTTGCAGAAATCATCAATTACAAAGCTATATATTTATATTTGTACACGTTGTTCTGTTTCATTCCCAACATAACTCTTCTGTTGAAATAGTCTCAAATTTCAACGTCCGATTTGCATATATTTGATAACTCACTTGTGATGGTCGCAGAAAATGATTATAATCTCAACAGTATTATTAAAGTGCTGATCTTGGGCGATAAACATATCAAATTATTGAACTTAATAATTTGAAAGGTTTTACTCATTTATTATTTTAAATAGGGTCGTTTGCTGTAAACAGTTGTTTTAGCATTAGCCTTATGTGTACGGTAAACGTGTCTTAGTAGCGAAATGTGTATACTGTTTCTACTTTTGGGAGACTAACTACTTTGTAATTTTCAACTGCGACCGTTTTGCAAGAGTTTTACAAATCTGATCATTGGTGTCCACATACACTGCAGAAAGTATCTTAAGACAACCTATTTGCTCATTTGTATGTAAAACGCAATGTTCACCATAGAGATTAGGACTGATACCTCCAGCCTAGGATCGCATGATACCCAAGTGGTTTATTCTTACCACATTCCTATCTGGTTTACGAGGTTCTTTTTAAACAATACATCCGGAGAAACTTTCCACTCCTGGGATTTACGAGATGTGTGTTCTGTACCAAGGGAATCGTAATAAATCTATCTGGAGAACTTTTAAATTGCATGCTTGGATTTGAAGTATAAATTAGTTTTATTTTGTCCAGCGATTCATATCTTGCTTGGGTATACGAGGTCATATTGTTCACGAACATATGAATCTGACAGAGGCTGCTTTTTTAGGTTGTTCTTCAAATTAAATCTTTTCTGTGAACTAAATTGGCAAAGAAATGACAAGTTCCATATAAAGTAAATTTTTTTATATTTCCGTTAAGCTGAAGCTGTATAAAATTTTTCTCATTTTATCTTCTTTTTCGTCGGAATCTGCTCTGAACCTAATCTTTACATCTGTAGTTAGCTTGATCGGTATCCAGCTCGGCGACATTCAAAGGTTTATATAGGCGTATTCAGCCTACGTCGCTTCTGTCTTTTTTTCGCCCAATTCCGGTGACATCTAGCTGATGGTCCCTTCTTTACAAGCGCCTCATAATCTGTTTGTATGCGTAGACTAATGGTATCGCCGCGAACCAGCCTATTTCCTAATGATATACCTTAATTACGGACAAATACTGAATTTCATTCGGTTTTTCACTAACCAATTATTGGCAAACTCAAATTCAAGCACCAGAAATTGTACCCTGTGCTCGAACAAGATTTGGCGATTTTCAAATTGTAGAAATTCGGTTCCCTGACGCCTATCAAATTTGCAAATGGTTTATTCTGTGTTGGGGAACAAATTTAATGTAATACTGACGTCATAAGCAAATCGATATTATTGTTATAATCTTGGTGTTAACGAAGGAAACACTCTTATTAAAAATTCGCCAAATTTTCTTTCTCAAAAAATTCGGTAACTTTACTTGAATTGTCGCGAACACAAAATGGCTAGGTTTCGGTCGCAAAACAGAATGTTTGCGAACAATTGTACACACAATCTCAATCGAGCAGAAAATGTTCGGTAACAATTTTTTATGCACAATTACAAAATAATATGGTTGTTGCGGTCACCTTTAGGTTAGTTTCGTACTACTCAAGGTGATCGTGCCACCACAGTCGGGCTACGCTTAATTTTAATTTTCGCTGATCGAAGCGATTCCGTACCACAGGCGGATGTTATCATTTTGAACGTTATCTAAACAGCATGACGCTAGATATAGATCGGAGCATCCTCATATAAGTCAATGCGAAGTGTCTCTCAGCCTGCTTCTATAAAAAATTCGCTAAGTTAAATTTTCGTTGCGTTAAAAATAGTAACTGCAATTAGTATGACCACTTTCTTTTTTCCCATGGATTGTTAGAAACATAATATTCCGACAACCTAAGTAGGGTTTCTGCGGATTTCAAATATTCAAGATACGATACATACCTTGTTAGAGCCGAAATCGCACTAAAAAGCGAATGTTTAAAAATAACGCCATGTGTATATGCAGCAATATAATACTCTCACAAGATTTTAGTTCAATTGTGTAAATACCTACTGCTTAACCCTTTCCCTTTAGAAAATATTCTTCCACGCAATCTAGGAATGTCATGCCGGACTCGCTAAAGTTTAGTTGAATGTTTCATCTCTAGATTCCGCTGATATTGGTAACAAAAACTTGTTGATCGGCTGTTTTCCAATATACAAAACATGAATACGTATATATTTCAAGCCAAATTTATTATTATGCCATATCTATTTGTTATATTATTAGGTGTGCTAAAAGGGTTTTAGTTAGGTGTTGCTGTGAAAATTCCCCTAGGTATAAATATTTTCACTCGACACTGTTAGTTATTTAATGCGGTGACTTGATTTAATGCACGCGTTCTATTCAAAATTTTAAGTACTTATGGGTATAATTGATGTAGGATTTTGTTCGCCCGCCAGTAAATTTAGCTATACAAATTGTAGCACTGATGTCCCGCTTGTAGAAAAGTAAAAACATTTCTATTTCAAAATGTTCTCCATTTGTTTACAGAAGTTTGTTATGGACCTAGTTTGTCTAGTTTGTACAGTATTAACGCCTTTCACGTTTTGCTTTCGTATTACTAATGGCTTTATGTTAATTGAGGTTTACTTACACAGATGAGTTTCTCATTGAAAGTGTAGAGAATAATTAAAGTTTTTTAACACTTAGTAGGAAGTAGTACATACCGTTGTTGGTAGATAATGGATTTTTTAGTACAATTAGCGCATAAAAACAATTTTTTATGTTGTTACAAGTCGCTATATAAGATATATGGAATTTAAGAGAAACATAGTGTGAAAAGAACATGATATATAACGTCTAAAGGCTGCTCAGTAAGGAATGTTATTTTCAATTTAAAAGCCACTATCCCTTTTTGATGCTAAAATTTGTAGAGGTCCCTTGTTTTTTCTTCGATCAAAACACCATTGGACGAAATTGACCAGCACTAGAGTTTAGAATGTGCCACTGCGAGGCAATAACAATAAATTTAAAGCAATTCTATTATGCTTCGCAAAATCACAATCAAGAAAGCTTGTTTACTAAAATAACATATCAAGTTAACAATAAAGTGTAAGATAGGGGAACATGATCAGGGATGATCGTTCCACTGGGTTAAAATTTTTTCAATAAAGAAAGCAAAACTTTTTCGGACTGGAAGTGCATTTTGCGTCGCAATGTCCTTAAGTACAGTAGTTGTCATAACACAATTCTCAACAAAGATTAGAAGACCGGGCTAAGTTGAAAAGCATAATGCATTTTCTACTACTATAACGCACCAGAGAATTGAGCACAGTAAAATTATTTAGACCGAGACAATTGCCGTGAATAATTTTTGTTATAATAGTAATCTCAAAATTTTATTTAATGGCGGCAGCGCATTTTTTTCACCAGCAAAACTATTTACCACAGGAAATTAAGTACATTTTACCCATAATACTGTCCTTCCTAATAATATTTTTGTCAGGGGCTTCGTTTACCATACCGTCAAGGGAATCTTTCCCCACGAGTATTATATAATTCTACAGCATATAAAATTTGTCGAATTTACTCAGATTTTATGCAAATGTTATATGCATAGCACCAGAAGCAGCGAAATATTTAGTTCGCTCGCAAGGATTTTGTTTCCAATATTGCAAGTCTAAATAATTTGAAAATTACTAACTGTGACCGATTTTAGAAATAAATTCTACTTGTAACCTTGGATTTGTATTCTTACCGGATAAAAACACATACGTTGAATCCGTATACTATAGCTTATATATACGAGGTAACATGTAAAATACATATGTTTATTCATGTAAAATCTTGGGACAAGGTTTGAACAATTTAATTTTATGTTCACTACGTGGTTCCAAAATACGTTTTAATGCAACTGCTGCTGCTATACAAAAATCTCTCAAAACTCTAATCGTTATAATAGCCACCGAGAAGAACATATTTTCACGAATAGTTGAGTCGAGCAAAAACTTGAAAAGCGTAACTCTTTGCCACCTATAATAAATGTCCAGTAAACTACTAGGTAGTGGTGGATCCTGGATTTAACTGCAGAGGGATCCCGAGGCGTGCTCGCAGCGCTCCCCGAGAGACTGCACCCCTAAGGTGCCACCCCCAAGGTCGCCCCTCCAAGGCGCCGCGCCTTCTCAAGACACCATAACATCCCCGAGGCGCCACCTCCCCGGATCCGCACCACTCTCCACGGACGCTCCGGACTTTTCCGCGAGGTTCCGCAATACCCCGCGAGGCGTCGTAACCTCCGAACGTGCCACCCATCCGAGGTGCCAACCCGTGGTCCCGCCCCCACCACCGAAGTACCGCATACGCTCATGGCACGCTCACGGCACCGGATCCCCCTCCCAGAGGCAACACAGGTCCCTCTCGAGCCGTCACGCGCCTCCGAGGCATCGCAGACCAACTGTGAGGTCATGCCCCCTTCCCACTCGAGCAGTGCATCTACCTACCTTTCCGATATGCTGCATAGACCTGACCCACGGATCCCCCAAACAAGCCTTTGCTCCTAAGGACACAACTAATGAAATCTGAGTTTACGGCAGAATAGAAAAAACTAGCTACATGTCAAGCACTTGGTACGTAATATAAATAAGAGGTCATCTTTCTTTATTTTTTGTCTAGAGAATTAAACAAAAATAAGGCTGACATATGACGGGAACTGAAATAATGTGGACATGCACATGCCTATTCTATTTTTACCAGAGAATGCGATAAGCGGAATATAACCCGGCTTCATAGATAAATCTCTATTGACAGTCAAAGCCGTGTTCTTATAAAATTTTCGTTAATTTAATGCAGTCCGGTTGTCCAGTGAATCTGATGCCGCTTGAGACTAAATAATAAAAATAATTAGCCAACGTAGTCTGTTTCAGACACGGACCAACCTTTACTTTTTAAAAAGGTATATCTTCAAAAGAAAGTGAGTGCCGGGTTTCAAAAAATTTCAGAAAACAGTCAAAATATGCGCCATATTGGCATAAAACATATGATAGGGACAGATACCCTTTCCGTAATTATCTCTGTGCTACTAAATCTTAAAACATTTAGTCCCTCACTTGAAACAATGATGCCTAATTTCACATAAAAAATATTTAACTACCCACTTTACCCGCGAAATGCCTTTATTATATTAGTTTTTGTTGCAAAATCATTTTGCTGTTATTCGTTTACATCAAAAGAAACGACTACAGCGTTCACATTATTCGTGATAACCAAGTCGAGACCGCGGGCTATAACTTAACATTTAACATGGTGTATCGTAAAACAACCTAATGCTGGTATTCGGAGGCGATAGCCCTCGAATTAGTGTTGAGCTTAGTATAAGGTTCATATAAGGACTTTAACTTATGCTGATACGCAGGCTTAGGCTTATTATACGGAAATGAGCCCAAACTGCATATAGCTTACGCCATTCAGCTTGAGTTTTGCCATTCGTTATATATTATGGTTGTGAGATTTTCCTGTGTTGAAGTTGTTCAATAATATAAGGCGATGCTAACGTATTTCTTCTGAAATATGCATACTATATAAGTTCTCTACTGTAGTTTTTTTTAGCATTTTTATTGATTAGAAATATCGGAAAGTACAAATAACATTAATATAATAAATATCTAGTAAAATGATTTATTTTAATACCATCACTACGTACTTGATCGTGAAGCATGATAATCGGGCCAAGTGAGCGATCTTTTTCAACTGTTGAATATGGGCATCGATTGACAAAGATTGAAGGTACTTTATGCAGGAACGTTTTGCAGAATTAATTATATATGCATACAAGAATAGCGGTAGTGCATCTACAACTGCACTAAAATGTCGAACTTTTTTGTGGAGCCACCAGGGTTGGTATGGAATTGGAAATTAATACACATGTAAATATAGTCAATATAGTCACAATAGTCAATTGTAATTTACGTTTTCGTATGGAAAAAATAACTTTTGCCTCTACATAAAAATTTCAACAGTTCGTTCGTGTTTGTAACTTTCGCTGATGTATTTCTTTAATTGAACCCTGACATTAAACGTGAACATCAAAAGATTTAACTTGTTAGTCCACGGTGATTTGTAGTTGACTACTATTCACATAAACTGTTAGCCTATTGAGTTATTGCTAAGCAAATCTGTGGTTTTGCCGTGCAGCAGAAGTAGACAATATAATTGCTTACATATTTCAGTATTAAAACACAGGAGATTGCCTTAGATATGTATAGGGTTGCACCTTTCAGCATAAAGATACGAAGACTGGGCTGTATCTTGTAGCGTAAGATTGAATTTAATTTACACTGCTCATGGTCAATAAGTAAGTTGGAATATTGACCAGAATCAGAATCGCTAAAGGCAGGTTTGTATCAAGCTCTTCTGATTCTGTCTGGAAACTATAGTCTGGTTTGTATGTTGCAGTAGAAGTCGAGGACGTGATTGCGTTTGACCACTGTTACGTGGGCGCCGCTTCTACGATGACAGCAATGCCTAGTAATAACTCAACAAGCTATCATTTATGTGCTATATAGCGAAAAAGGTTCACCGTGAACACGAACCAACGAGTAGAACAGTTAAGCACCCTCAACAGTTGCCGTAGTGGTACACTATAAGTGAACATTCCATTGTGATCTCCAAGAAAAATTACATGGAATTTTGTGAAATTGGATTAGAAATATAAACGTAATATATCTTTCTATACCATACGTGTAAGCCATAATTAACACACATGAGGCACAGCAAATTCCCCAAATAGGCGTCCATGGCACGGCGGAAAATTTTTGGTATTTTGCATAAATTAAAATAATTTAAGGAAAATCGCGGACACTGTAAAGACTTATGAGAAAAAAATTTGGTAGTATAGTGAAAAAATTTATGTTTATTTTCCCACGCCTATGTCTTTTGCCGCACACTCTTCCCTCTCATGGAGACCATCTCCCCATTGAACCGATGGACCTTGGGGACTCATGATAGATAATCATACATCTGGGCTTGATAAAGGCATGGATAACGTAGCTGTAGTTATGCTTTAGGTTAGCGCCGATTGTTCGCTTAAATATGAACGGAATTGGTGTCTTTGCTTTATGGCAAATATAACAAAGGCCCGATTAGTTGTCATTTACTTAAAGCATTTATGATGGGTTAAAATTGTATTACCATAAATAACGAAGTCCGGTTTTAATGTCGGCTGTTCCTATAGATGTAACCGGACCGGCAATAATTAAAATATAATTTAACGGTTATATTTGAGTTCCTTTAACTTGTTTCGTTTAACTGTGTACATTTTTTCATGGCACACAAAGATCTGGACGAACCAATCTCTGATTTTAGCTTTTAACAGCAATATTGAAGCATTTAAGGTTACAGTGTTGCGTTAGTAAACGTTAGAAATGCCACTTCTAGCTCCAATAAACACACTGTAGCTATCCGCTGGGACTGGGTGTGAACTTTGACCGTTTGGAAAGCACTTATAGTGATAATCATTATAGTTAAATTTCAATTGTCGATATTAACAAGCTTCCGCAGCCAACATCATTCTACGACTATATTGTTTCCTAAATACACAACATGATTACCTTAATACTTAAAATACTTCTAACGGGTTTATAAAGGTATTGTTGCGTAACTTCGACTGTTTAAACTATACTGCGGTGAAGCCATAACCAGTTAATAAAATAAGCCCCTGTTAGAGAGAATGGAGCCCTAATAAGAAGCATAAGCGTTTGGTGTGCCGTCTTTTAATGTCGTACTCCATCTCTTTCGCAATCATGTCCTTCATGTATCGTCGACCTGCATCTACGATACTGCCTCCCTATCGGTTGCCCGTCAAAACCGCCTACGACATTCTCGTTTTACTAGAATATAATAAATATCAAACGACATGCTATGCCGACACTGATATGCTTCAAATATGTGAAAATATATATAATATTGTTTTCGGACATGTTTCCCGACATTCATCTCAGGACGCAAACGACGAGGATATTATCATTGTGATGTTCAGCCCGGTTAATTACACAGGGCACACCCGAGGTGCTTCTATTCGGCAGTGCAGCTTCATTGAAAACCCGCTTCGTGGCTTTTTTTCTTCTTGTAGCACAGCAATTGCTTATCATAGCATAGCATTTTAGCTTTGATCCGATTGTCTGTTTCAGTTTTTCCGCAACTCGATATGTATAGTTGTAGCTGTTTGTTAATAGCGTATTTCGGGGGGGGGGGTATTTAAGAAGGCCCAGCTCAGCCTTCACCATTGAATTAAGAAATTAAGCAGCTATTAAGCAGCTATATTACCAAAACATGCTAAATTTTAGACCTATATTAAGTATATTTTGATTTTCAAAAATTTGTTTTAATAAATTTATGTTATATTGCGATGCCGGATGAAACAATCATTGCCTAAAACCGAAGAATCTTCTATTCTGATTTCCGAACGAACAATTATATTATAATAAGAAACACAAGGGCGCTACCTTTGTTATTTTAGCTACAATAATTTTTCCGATTTGGCCACTGGTTTAGATTTTCGATGGCCGACCGGATTGCGGTTGTTCTGGTTCAGACCTCACAGTATTCCAAATGTCATCAAAATTAGGTGTTCGTTGTTTTCCTACATGCACAAGCTTTCGTCAGCGATTATGCAGAAAATATATATTTCGTGTTTCAGTGTTCATGCAATAATACGTGCAGTTAAAATGTTGAAAATTTTTCCAGACGATTTCCTGATAAATAGCTACAATTTTAGTAGCCATAATTATATTTTGTAATGCACAGAATTGCCTTAGCAGTTTTAAAAAAATTGCTACATCATCACTAGCAATATTTTTCCAAGTTGCTATACAAACAGTTTTGTCATTCTCATATTTTCACATTTTCATTCAAGCGGATAAATTTAGTAGTTTTTCTAAAATGTGACACAGTTTATGTAGCAGTTTTCCTAAAAGTTTTTCTGTGGTAGCATTTTCAATAATTTTGCCACAGCCTATGGTGACTGCATAAATTTCTCTGTGAATACTGCATTTACTACTGCTAACTGCGTTTACTGCTAACCATTTTGTTTTTGATAGATCTGAATAAATACGGAGAGTTGATCCGTTGGAAGATTTTTCAAAGTAAACTAAGAAGTGGAATGTTTCCGAAATTTAGTTGTTTTTTGCCGAAATTTATATTTTGATTTCGTTATTCTTATTCGCCGTACTGACGTCTTTATAGCACTTTTAAAGACGCCTTCCCACTTAGAAAACTGAAAATAGCTACCTGAACTAGGAATCACAGCATCTTTCCAAATTTATACAAGTCACTGACCGAGCTGACTGTGCTTGAATTATATATATATATATATATATATATATATATATATATATATATATATATATATATATATATATATATATCACTGACAGCTGAGCGTCTAAAAATGCAGATATATTTTAGACATGCACATATGTAATAGATGAATTTTTATGACTTTTTATTTTTATGAATTCATTTTTGCACACACCTCTGGCTACGCCTCTGTATAAGCTGCTAAAGCAGTTCCATAAATGCGATTGCTTTTATATAGATTAGACCCATACATGCCAACGGTCGGTCATGCCAGGGGGGGGGGGTAGAGGCCCCCACGGGGGGGGGTCGCGGCCATCCCAGGGGGGTAACCTCCCCCTGGCCGGCCAAATTTGTCTAGGGGGGTCGATCTCGTGAGGACCTTTTTTTTTTGGTCCTCGCAGCCGTTAATACTATTATTAACCCTATATGCGATGGAAATGGAGGATATAAAAAAGTCTGTTTTCATCGTTACGTGGTTTACTAAAAAGGAAATTGTCCAGCCTTCCACATTCCTTGATTGCAGCAGCCACGTTTCACAAAACTGTTACCGACCATATTCATTCGTTTGTTAAAACGGCTTCGTCTTAAAACCATTTAATTTAGCCGTGTGCATTTGTGTGGTTTTCACTTGTACCGATTTATTTATTTAGCAATAAAGATCAATAGATCGTGAGAAATCATTGCTCGAGATCAGTGGTTGCTGGCGTATGCTTTGTCTGGCTGAACAGAGAATATCAAACTAATTAGTAATGTCATGTTTCAATGTCGTATGCCAGGTCTGGGCGCAGCCCAGCGTGCGACTATTTAAATATTAGAGTGCCGTTCACAACAGAAATTACTGGTAACAGTTTCCGGTGGTAAAAACGAACCCGCTGAAGGGGGGGTAGAGGCCCCCACGGGGGGGGTCGCGGCCATCCCAGGGGGGGTAACCCCCCCTGGCCTTTCGGCCGCGGGGGGGGGGGGTCCGGAGCTCAGGGTGACCCCCACTTACCCCCCCTGCCGGCATGTATGATTAGACCAATAATAAAATAATTTTTTGTTGCTAACGATACTTTTCACGTTTTTACAATTATTGTTTTGAATGACCTAAATATTTGCTTTTTAGGTAACACAACTGTGTTACTAAAAATTGAGTATATGCAGCACAGTTTGTTAATGTCCCAGTTTGCACACGAAAGCGACATTTTAAAAATGTTTGAACGTTTTTGCTTATTGAAGTTTCTGCATCAAACGGAGTGACTTCACCTCAAGGATTCTCTCTCTGCTAGATTTTATACTAAAATAATGTTAGCGAATTAGATTTTAACTCATCTGGTACAAGACTTGGTGTTTGTCAAAACTTAGAATCAAATGTGAACACAGTAAATATACACACCGCAGCGCAATCGATAAGAAAGATATACCGACGCTGTCTGCGGATTTTTAAGAAACAAACAGACAAATAAACTATTAAATTGCCGACCTGCATTTCAATTAGTGCAAACTTTTGCTCAAGAAAAAATAAATTGAAATGCAACAACAGCAACACTTACTGCCGCGTGCCTAGCAGTGTAGACGGTACCAACTGAACCATAGCAGCTGAATTAGGTTAATACTAAATTAAAATCGAAGCAAACATGTTTCTTCGAATGCTTTTGTGCATATACTAGCATGATATTATATTAGTATATATTTAATAGTTTTCGGAGAGATAAATAATTTTCTCTTTCTACATACAAAACGGTTGAAACTTTCGTGTTTATACTGGATGTGATGGGCGCATTTTGTTGTCACGCAAGATTGACACACTTCTGCACATATAAGAGTTAAATTTTCACACAATATGCTTAGAAATTGTAGCAAGCTTTATAGTTGAACATGTTTCAATTTGAAATCAAATTCTATTGAAAACAAAAAAAATCAAATGAGCCAACAAAATCAAATGCCATGGCCAAAACAAATAATTTTCTAGTGCCACAGTACAAAATTTGCTGGAGCACATGCTTGGCAAAGATCAAGTTAGGATGATGAAGCAATGCCACAAATACGAGTGCTCAGTTTTTGGTTGTACATTTTTGGCAAACGATCAAATTCGAATATTGAAACATCATCCACAAATGCAAATATAATATTCGCCTTGCAGATTTATGGTAAGGTAAATATTATCAAGTTGGAATGCGAAACACAGGTTTATACATGCTTAGAACGCTGTAAATAAACGTTTGACAGCGTGATAAAAACGCCTAAAACGTCATAAAATGCATTAAACGCTTTAGTGGAGCGTAAAAATAAATATAAAGGATGTGTTTTTGGGAAACATTTTGATACGTTTAAAAAAACTCCTACGATATGAAAATTTAGAAAATCAACAAAAGTGCCAATTTGCAAATGGCTTAGTAATTTCGAGTTCAGTCAATTTGCGTAATTTTTTGCAGTTTTTGTCGCTTGCAGTTTTGCAGCAGTCTAATACACTGTTTTACAAAGCCATTCGCATCAAAATTGGAGGTTTGTGAAATAATGGCAAAGTACGTTCCATAAAACCTTATCATACTTCTGTTTTTCAACTAATTTGTCGGAGCTAAAAGCACGACAAGGGTATGGCTCAACCGCTAATAAAAACAGTTTTATATGCTGTATATGTTAAAATCTAAGATCCCTCAACATCAGCGTATTGACGTGCACCTGATTTACACTTGTTGGTTCATTGAGCTGGTGGAAGGGTTAATTTTAGGATTCATATTTAGAGGGTAAATAGATAGTTTGTTAAATTTCAAGGTTTGGTCCCACAAATAAGGTAAATTTTAAAGCAGTCTAAGGGCATGGCACGGGTGCCATTTTTGGGTACACACATGTATGGCTGCAATTACCTCTTTGGTAAACACAACAGCAAAGGCTCTACCATGAGTTTTCGACATCCGTCTAACAGCAATGTATTGTAACCATATACTTCATGAATTAGTTTGCATTTACACTAGCGTTGAACAAACTGTTGCAGGCAGGACGACTCGAATTCGAGCCGTTCGCGCTGGGGTAGCGTTCGCTAACCACTGAGTCATGACGATCCAATTGCTCGGATCCTTAAGGTTCCTTACAATAACACGCACCCAAACGTACGTACGTAATGAACAGAGTTAATGTACTACTTCGTATCGTGTTAAGTTGCACCAGACCAATGACATTAGTTAAAGCGTCAATATTTGCGGAATTCTGAGTGTAGTGAGGGAAACAATCGAAGCGAATAATTCTTACTAGCCGTGACAGTGGTGAAATTTCACAATGTTCTTTATATCGTTATTAGATATGAAGGTTACACGCATATTTCAATTTTTGCTAGGCAAATTGATAATTTGAAAGCTTGAAGTCTCTATTTTAACTCTTCCCCCGTAAAAGCGGGCCCAAAGAACTCATATCTGACACTGAAGAGGCCCAAAAATCACGTTGTATATTGTAGCTTGACAACCGGCATCATTTGGTACACAAATAAGCCTATATACCATTGTGTATAATACTTAGCTGCGTCGTTCTCTTAGAATGTAGGATTTTGGGGTCAAACGGGTTTTAAAATGGGCACATAAGACCTAAAATTCACAAAAATGGCAATATCTCCACAACCACTAAAGGGATATGTTTATTTTCGGTATGATTTTGCATATCAAGTCTTCTATGTACCTGTTGTGTGCTGCCATCATTGTCACTATTTACGCTGCAGGGTTGGATCAAAAAGGGTTTCAATGGGAAGGAAATGGTAATATGTCCTCAACAGCCAGTGGAATATAGGCGTTTTTGGGCTCATTTTACAGTTCATATTTTTTGTAGCTGCAAATATTGTGTTTCTGTAGTTTCTATTTATGCTGCAAGGTTAGGTCAAAACGGGTATTTCAATTGGCCGATAGGACCCAATATACAAAAAATGGAAATATCTCCACAATCCATGGAGCTGTTTGAGCGTTTTTGGTCTAATTTTTTAGAGTCAATTATCCTCTCTATATATATACTTGCACATTGCGAACGAAATGTCTTTGTATAACTTCTCAATTTTTTATTCAACATTGCTGACGTTCGATGGTTCATTTGGTAATTTAATTCGTAATATAGCTGTGTTCGACTTTTTAAATTACATATTCAAAACTGAGAATTCAAAATTTTGGCGACAAGACAATAGGATAAAGCATAGACAAGTAATTTATCCTCTATATCTCTTGCAGAATAATTTATCCTCTGTTTACTTGCACATTGCAAGCAGAATAACCTTAAATAACTTTTCAATTATTTAAGCAACATTGCTGATATTCCATAGCTTATTTTGCAATTTAATGCTCAATATAGCTGTGTACTGTCTCTAAATTACATACTGAACACTCAGAGTTCATAACCATGGCGACAACACATACTATACGATAAGACATAAGCATACATCCAGTTCCGCCCTGACTTTTTTTGCGGCTTCTTTTATTGTTATTAACTTTTGTCGTATTTCGTAACTTTTGTCATATTTTTGATGCAGAGTTAAGCTTCCATTTCAACAAAGTTTCACATCGTCGAATGCCGCCGCCATGGAGTCTTTAACAATATTGGCATCACCACATCGCTCTAGCTCGATTCAAAGTTCGGTTCAATGTCATAATCGGCAACTAATTTTTACAATTACTACATCAAATTAACTAAATGAGGTGTGAGAAAGTTTATTTGTTAATGACTTTAAAAGCCCGGTATATTTCTTCATTAATAACTACTTGGAAATACATTACACATTTCTTGTAATACAAATCAACAATGGTATTACCGCAGTGAATAATACTAGTAAACGTAAAATATTCAAAACGTTACTCATAGTGCAGTGAACTGATGTTTTCACGTAAATGTTCAATGTCGACTTGAAACCCATTGATACAAACCATTTTGGTGCATACAATGGAACTGTATTTTTTCATTTATATAAACCATGCTTACTAAAATCTGATGCGCCATCATTCTGCTCTGAAAGCTGATCATTATGTGTAAACCGAAGATTTTTAGCACCGAATCGTGCCCCGTAGTTAAATTCCAAAGCTTGTTGAACGCCGAAAACTTAATATATAAAAACGTAAATGTTCGATGTCGACTTGAAACCCATTGATAGAAACCATTTTTGTACATACAATGGAACTATATTTTTTCATTTGTATAAACCATGCTTACTAAAAACTGCTGTGCCATCATTCTGCTCTGAAAGCTGATCATTATGTGTAAACCGAAGATTTTTAGCACCGAATCGTGCCCCGTAGTTAAATTCTAAAGCTGTTGAGCGCCGACAGCTTAATATATGAAAACGTAATCTGAAAAAACTAAAACTCTGGTTTAATACTAAAAGCTAGACTATGATTTTATTCATTGAATACTAGGATATTGCGGATGTCGAGTTAGAAGCATTTTCAATAGCTAGTTTATGCATCATTTTTTTCTGCTACTGAAAACTCTTCCGAGAATACTAATATAAATACTGGAAAAACACATGATATCTACTTGTTCTTGTAGAAAGCGCAGTATATACACTACTGCGCAACTCGGCTGAGAACGAGGGACGGGCCTTTGGCATACGGCGAACAGGGTCTCAGAGTTTGCCTGAAACCGCATACGGTGGTCACTCTGAAATTAGTAAAATCGCGGAATTGTGTTTGTCACCTTTATCCCAATCCTGAGACTGTCGCTCCCGGCTTCGAAAAATATTGTTGCAAATAAACTTTAATTCTAGTGCTGATTATATCAGAGCCAGCTAATTAAGCCGCTTTTAGTGCCCATGATATAAAGCCCATGCCCGCCTTGTCCAGATTGACCCAGCACAATTTGAGATTGAGTTTAATGACACATTGCAAGCATCCTAAGTATATTATTTAAGCATCAATATTTCGTGTTTCTGGTGGCTGTAGAACTCCATGTCGAAAACCCCATAGCGATTCATCAGTTGTAATCAGTTAATTTTAGAGTTAGAACTGACTTGGAATTTACATCCAGTGTTTCTCTGTCCACCAATAATAGAAAAATAGACAGAAACCGACAACCTGTTTCATTGTTATGAGAAATGTATTTGGACTTAGGAAAGTTGTAGATCTATAATTAAAGGTTTTCTGGGACTACAAACTGCACGATTTAGAAGATGTTCCTACATTTCACCTTAAATCGTCCAGTGTTATTGTGCTTGATACCCAGCGTTATGCTTCATATTCTATTTCATATTATTTGAACTTCAATTTTTCGAGGTTCTGAGGGCCAAGTAAATCGGTGGCTGAAAAGCCAGATTTGTTTAGCAATTTTACCCGAGTTCATGTTTTAGACATTTTCAGTCCTGTGCTAGTGGTGCACAAAAATATTGCATACATTTAAACATAAGTCGTCCAGTGGAGCTTTTCTGTGGTAAAAACCGGCTTTAAACTTAGTATGTGCTGAACAACCGGCCGGATCAAACCATCTGAAAGTAGATCTTTTATAATATGGTCAGTTCTAACACACAGTAACGCCACCATGCGGTTTTAGTAGGGTGGATTATATTAGCTGTGCTCCGTAACAGTCATTCTTGCTGAATGTAGTACCTTCATAAGCTTGTTATTTTCAACACACCAATATTACGCCATACGTTTCTAGTAGGGTGGATGACGTCACCGTGCTCCGTAACATTTAGTCTTGCCGAATGTAGTTCAATTATAAGTTGGACACCAATATATTCTCAACGGACACCGATAATGCACCATCAGATTTTAGTAGGATCGGTGATTTAGACGTGCTCGCTAACAGTCATTCTTGACGAATGTAGTATTTTTATAAGATGGTTATTTTCAACACGCACCAATGATGCACCACACGGTTTTAATACGGTGTATGACTTTGCCGTGCTCTGTTACAGTCATTCTTAACGAATACAGTTCTTTTATAAGATGGTTATTTTCAACACACAAGAATAATGCGTCATCAGATTTTAGTACGGTGGATGATTTCGCCTTGCTGCGTAAAAGTCAATCTTGCCGAATGTATTTCTTTTATAACATGGTTATATTGAACGCACGGCAATAATGCACCATAAGATTTTAGTAGAGTAGATGACTTAGCTGTGCTCCATAACAGTCATTCTTTCCGCATATAGTTCTTTTATAAGATGGTTATTTTCAACGCACACCAATAATGCCCCATCCGATTTTAGTACGGTGGATGACTTAGCTGTGCTCCGTAACAGTCATTCTTTCCGAATGTAGTTTTTTATAAGATGGTTATTTTCAACGCACACCAATAATGCCCCATCCGATTTTAGTACGGTGGCTGATTTCGCCTTGCTCCGTAAAAGTCAGTCTTGCCGAATGTAGTTCTTTTTCAATGCATACCAATAATGAACCATGCGGTTTTAAAGCTGTAATCATACAAAATATTTTTTGTTTTACTTTTTTATTTCGTGTAAATTCAGTAGTAGCGGTCTCGGGTGCGATTTCATTCTTATCGAACAGAGATTCAAACATATTAAAATAGACCAAGTAACTCCTTCAAAAACAACTGAGCGAACGTAATTAACCATGCGTGCTCATAGAGATAGCGGCTAGACCCCCTGGTGTCCGGACCCGTTCCCCAGAGGGTCCGGCCACCCCTTGCCGCTCTGACAGGTCGCCCGATCACTTTCGTGCGGACTCATAAGTAGTTCTTACAGCGCCGACTGCGCCTCAACCATCCCCTCGTCCCCTCCGACTCCCGTTCACGGCCCAGACCTCTCTGGAGGCCGAAGGCTTCCCCTAGGATATAAGCCTGTGTATGGCACTAAGCCACTAATTCTGATAAATTAAAATTATGACAACAAAGTTATAACCCAAACTACATAGTATGACATAGGCACATACAGACATATTTACAGTTATTAATGTATGGGATATATATTGCTATATATACACGTATATTCCGCTTGCCATTAAAGTTTTGTACTTGATAGAATAGCTTAAGGATATCAGAACTATATAGCGTCAACTTTTGACTTCTTGTGCAAATATTTGACACCATTCGCCACATGTATAGGTGTATAAGAATCAGTTGTTAAAGCTCTTAGGAAATCATTGCTCCATTGACGTAAGTAATATGATGTTTAGATTAACGGTATCGCGGGGATTGTCATATTTAACCGTCTCATTGCCTTTACTGTTATTACTTTATATGTGCAAGCAGTACGTTTTACCAAGAGTAGACTCTGTTGAAGAGTGTGCATTTTTTAGCTTTGCCTTGTTTTCGGCCGCGGCACGTCGCTGTGGTTTTCACCTTTACCAAGCTCCGATCCCCAGTCTTTTGAGCCATCAAGTGGGTCATAAACATGACACCCCCACTCATGAGCATGGACTACCACTTGCAGACCCCAGGTTCTTGGATCACTGACTTATACCCGATCAATTTAGAAGACAACTAAATTTTGACCGCCCCATATTTGTACCACAATTTCACACCGCTTCCAGGAACCTGGGGTCGAATAATTTTGAAATTGCTTCGAAAAATTTTTGGAAAAATTTCTTAAAATGTTCGACCGCCCAGGTTCATGGAGGGTCTGAAGTAGTGGTCCACCCGAGAACCTGCGGTCTGTAATAGTGGTCCAACAACATGGAGGGAGCGATAAGAGAAAAACGAGCGCTCGCGCAAAAATATGAGTAAGCCTAAGGGTGTCACATTCTTCAGCAGAGTGGACTATCATCGAATGTCGATTTTACTAATAGATCCGCTATAGACGTTTTGTGATACTTTGTAATATATCTTAGACACCATCATGGGTTTGCGATAGAATTGTTTTAGTTTTAACAGAAAATCAAGTTTCGGGAATTGATTATATATATAATGTGTACTTGTGACTGATTCCCACTAGTCAAATAAAAAATCTGACATTATCAATAGCAGCTTTACTCTAGGATATTTTTTGCTGTAAACCCAGAAATACGAAAAACATAAATGTCTAAATACTTGCGTGTTACCTAATATTCCCGCATATATTACAGAGTCAAAATTTTACATTTTTATTTTGCACATAAAATGATAGTTGATAATATTCGCATATGGTAGTTTGTATAAGTCAAAATGTCTTCTAATTATTCTGTCCATTCTTTTTTTAAACTATATTATTAAGCGTTTCATGCATGATTTAATGTGTATTTCGTGCAATATTAAACAAAATTTTGTAGCCTTGGTAAATATAACCTTGGTAAATCGCCATGCTTGCGGGCGTCGTAAATAAACCACTAAGCCATTTAGAATCTGGTCTTCGATTCCTTAAGCAACCTCATAAAGCGAGTGAACAATAACACAGGTGTTAACGTGTCGTACACGACAAAATCCCACAAAGTCAAGTGCGACTGTTTGTTCTTATTGCAGATGAAAGGGTTAACTTAATGAACGGATTAATATACAGCATTGTTGGAAGATTCTAATTTTTCATAAAAAAATAGTATTTTAAACTACGATCGACTAATGGCATCGTTTGTTGCAAAAATAAATATTATTTGATAATAAATTTCCTAAAAATAGTGTAGAGTTGACAACGGGACGAAATTTTTCAGTCTGGTCCGTTGGAATTTGAGGACGTATCAGACGGAGTTGCAAATTTTGGGCCCACCTTGGCCCTGCCAGTTTGTAATCGGGTGTAGCCAATCTCAGGTATAAACGATACCGGCGATATAAAGATAAAAACGTATATATGAAACTAGCCGACAAAAATTTCTTAAAACGAACCCAACATTATCGAACCGTGTACTAATCATTCGGTCTTTGACCAATGTGAGAACAAACCGAAATTTTTCGGGCCACCCAGCGCGGTACATTGAAGTCGCCCCGCCCGGCCTGGATCTGAAAAATTCAAGTCCGTTTTGGCCTATTCGAAATCAGATGTCGGCCCGCCTTCTCTGCCCGCCCGCCGGGCTGGACCGGGCTGGGCCGCGAGCCAAAATTCTCATCTCTAAAACATTGCTATATCTTATTAATAAAATATTCAAGCTCGGTGCATTAACTATCAACCAGCGGTGAGGGCCGGGACGAAAAAAAAATTCGACTCATTCTCACCTCTACTGTCAACATCAAACGTCACAGCCAAAATTTATTTATGTCATGAAAAATTAGTATCGTAGAACTGTTTTCGATTTTTATTAGTGTTTTTAGTGCTGCAATTTTAGCTATCCCTCTAATGCGTGTAATAATTATAAATTATATTTTATAAACTATTTATAATCTACATTTCCTATAAATACTGTTTGACATTAAAAGTTATACGTTTTATAGTATAGTTACATAATCAAACAGAACTTCCGAGGTTACAAAATCCCCCGTTACAGTACGTATTTCATTTTAAAACTATTTTTCTCACGATGAATAGGGCTTAATATTAAGCAAAACTGGATTTGAAAAATACAAGGAGCAGTCACTCAATGACATCTATAAAAATATCCAAACTTCTTAAAAAGCGCGGTTGGTAAGTTTTTCTGTTAAAAATCTATGCAACCTATGACTGCTAAGTTGGGAATTCTTGCTTTGTTAAAGACTGATAATTAACGGTGTTATTTCCGTTATTTATATAATGGTATCTGTGACAACCATTGCTTTATAACAACAGTCGATGATGCTCGATTCTGCAATTATTCTAACAATATTATTATTCACACATGACTATTGCTGAGTTAATCCGATTCAGTGAATTGTCATGACGCTATTGTTTTAACGTCATCATGTTTATCTTGTCGGTTCGATGACCATTCGCTGTGCGAATACCATGGTAACGTCCAAAAAATTGGTATATCGAAAACCATTGATGTGACATATATTCCGTCGTGGATAGGTGAACCATATGTTGCCGATAAAAGACATACGTCGGAAATCATCGTCATTTAAAGGTATTGTACAATTGACGATAATATATTATAAAATACGGCATACGTATCTAATGTCCGTGGGTTTAGGGGATGTATTGCTACGGGGGTACAATCTAAAGTTTCAACAACTAACTCCTAATTTTTCCTGGAAATAATTTGCTGCAATTGCTCATATTTTGCTGAAAAATCCAATGGATCACCTGTTGATAAAATTTTGCTATATTTATCAAGATTTTGCAAAACTATTACTAAATTTGCTACAATTTTCCGCGCGCCATGAGCGCCTCTAACGGAGGTTGCGAAGGTTGGGGATGATGGGCCGCCTCATCAGCTAAAATATATCTTAATCCGGATCCGAGCTTTATGGATCCTTCTATGGATACCTATGGATGCGGCGTGCGGGATCTCAACACATATCTTGGAGATCTGTCTTTAGTTCATTCACCTGTATTTGTTGCAAATTTACCTAGAAGTTTCATCGCAAGCGCAGTACATATGGGTCGAGAAGATTGTCCGTCCCTTAGCGGTACCTATGCCCCAAATGGTTTTTATAATATCTTGCCCCACCAGATGGGTTTTAACTTAGCTTCCCTTAGATGTGTTGTATCTTAACTTCTCCCCAGCTGTGTATTATTATAGATTGTCCCCTTAGGTTTAAAGTCGTTCCCATGTGCCTGGACATAGGCGTCATGAATATAATGAATTAAGCTTTCCTGCTATATACCGTTATACATATATATACGTTGATACAACTTTAGGCTAGAGTGCGAAATCATAGTTGGAATTAAATCGCCGAGCTTCATGGTTTCGGTTTTAACCGCTATTTGAGAGATTAGGGAATTTGACAATATATATGCAGAAAGCTATTGTTCACTCCACAACTGAAGCGCAACTGACGGCTGTCCTAAAAATCGGCGGCTGCATATATATATATATATCGAAATTACTGAATTGTTCTCGTTATTCAGCGCTGTTCAAAAGAGTGGATAGTACGTTTTCATCTCAAAGGCTATATTAGTGGGTATTAGTCCAAAAATTAAGCAATCTATTGTATTGGTGCTCTGACCAATATCCTTAAGCGTGAAATCTTTTGCTTAAGGTGGCTGGTTGTGCGGTAGCGGATAAGTTACCAAAAGTGGGTCACTTTCTTCATAGCGTAGATTGTGTGGCAATAACTCCGGCAAAGAATTCACTCGAGGCGAAATGTTAAAGTATGGTTTAAAGTCAAAAATGTTAAACATTTAAAGTCAACGATTAGGGTTAGAATTTCCGGGATTCACGAGCCTGACAAAATTCTTCTAAGCCCCTGTTTACGGGTCTAGTGACGGTGGACAACCCTTCAATTTTTGTTGATACTGTGGGCTCGAAATTTTTTGTACGCACAAACCGTAGCTACAAATGTCTGGTGACGACATTGGCGGGATTTCAAATTTCATCGAGTCAGAGAACGGGTCATTGTAGAAGTTTAAACTGCTTCCGGACTTTGCAATTTTCTTTAAATAACCTCGCAAGCGGTGCCTAGTTGGGACGCATTTTACTTCTTGCATTATATATAGTCTTTGAACTATGAAATTTACCTTACCTGTCGGTTATGATTTGTGATGCATGTATTATTGTCAGCATCTAAAGTTGACGCAAACTGTATTTATCAAATTACAAGAATACAAAGCTGACCATCAGCTACAGAAATAGCGTGACAATAGTAATCGGTATCGCAATCCTCAAAGCATTAATCAAATGCCAGAAGTTCTGATCATTTCAAAATTAGCACATACGCAGCTTTAGGAAAAGTTCATTGATCTATATTCTTAATTGCATTGTGTCATAGAAAACAGATCTATTGAAGATACATACAGTTTTAGGCGTTATAAATATGTTAATATAATCTTCGACCGCATCCAAAAATGACGCGGCACACCTAAAAACTACGCCTCAAATTTAATCAGAGGGAATCTTGACGTTTTCTGCCACTTATTTTGTATGGTATGCAGGCTCCGAACGCGGATTTGTACAATACTTTCATGACGCGGCACACCTAAAAGTTTCGCCTCAAATTTAATCATAGGAATCTTAGACGTTTTCTGCCACTTATTTTGTATGGTATGCGGCTCCGAACGCGGATTTGTACAATACTTTCATGACGCGGCACACCTAAAAGTTTCGCCTCAAATTTAATCATAGGAATCTTAGACGTTTTCTGCCGCTTATTTTGTACGGTATGCAGACTCCGAAGGCCGGATTTGTACAACACATTCATGACCGAAATCAATATGTGCATCGCAATTAAACTTTATAATGCACACGCTGACAAAAAGTAAAACAATTCCACAGCTTGATCATTGTGTCAAATAAGAAAATTCATCTTGAGTCGGTTCGATCGACTGCCAAGTTAAACATGTAAGCCAAACCGAAGAAGTTCCTATGTCTTTCAGTAATTTACGTGTCAGGTTTGCATCATTCATATGTACATACCCTGTAATTTTTCCAGAATTTTTAAAGAATATCATTTGTGTTTCGGTTTCACATTATCCTTTTCATGATTATAAAACTAAACTGCATCGAAACGCAATCTTATAAACCAAATCTGACATCATCGTAGTCGTATTCGCTATTGGCCTTGAGCTTGAGGCTATCCGCTTGAGCCAAACAGCTCTAACTGTTGACCTGTTTTCTGTATCTGGCAAAATTTGTATTTCTTTTTATATAAATTGTTACTTTGGATCATATTCTTTCGATGACGGCAAAATTTGTATTTTTCTTTATATAATTTGTTACTTTGGATCATATGTTTTCGACAACAGAAAATTTGTATTTCTTTTTATATATTTTATTACTTTGGATCATATGCTTCCGATGACGGCAAAATTTGTATTTCTTTTTATACAATTTGTTACTTTGGATCATATGCTTTCGATCACGGCAAAATTTGTATTTCTTTTTATATAATTTGTTACTTTGGATCATTGACTAAAAAAAATTTGTATTTCTTTTTATATAATTTGTTACTTTGGATCATTGACTAAAACAAAATTTGTATTTATTTTTATATAATTTGTTACTTAGGATCATATGCTTTCGATGACGGCAAAATTTGTAATTCTTTTTATATAATTTGTTACTTTGAATCATATGTTTTCGATGACGGCAAAATTTGTATTTCTTTTTATACAATTTGTTACATTGGATCATATGCTTTCGATAACCGAAAGTTGCGGATCTACAAAACATTTTGACGATTTTTTCTCTTTTATTGAACGTGTCCATTGTTTTCTACTGGGTTAATTATAACCTCTTTGGCTGCAAACTATTTCTTAAACAAAATCTCGTGCGATCAATCTCATCATGATAGATCCTATCAGCATCAGTACGATCATATCCAGATAGTTTCGCAACGCTCTTAAAGAGTGCTGCTGAGAGTTTCATAGGATGTGTTTTAGTCAAAACCAACGATGTGCCAGTACTTATATCAAGCTTCTGCGTGGAACTTTTGACTATATATTATGTACATTTATTGACTATACTTGCATTTTGGATATGTTTTAATGCGACATGCATCCGTATTTTGGCAATCGGAGCTGAAGTGTTCGCTGATTGTCGCGATGAAACAGACTGTTTCATGCAAAATCATAACTGCTGAATACCTTCATCTTTGTTGCCCGTTTTCTCAAGTCTTTAAAATGACGCTGCTCTTAAGTTATGACTATCACAGATATATTACAAAAGCGGTGTGTACGAGGTTGACGACATATGACAACTTTAAACGTAAAGGTAGCTTCATTAGCTAAAGCTTGTGGCGAAATAGAAACCGCCCGTAGAAAATATACAACTGTATTTTACGTCAAAAATGGAGAAAATTTTTCGTAAATTTATTTAATTTGGGCGAGATCCATTGTGCTGTCGGAAAATGTGGCGTCCGGCCGACAAAATTATGATGGTGCCAAACACTTCAATATGTTGATTTAGCAATGTCAGTTTTGCTTGCATCAGCCTAAAATAAATATGTGCAGCAAAGTACATGGATATTATTAGTGGCAAACTTATATTAGCGTTTGTAAGGCTGCTTTATAGTTTGGTCATCAGCGCTATATTTTATCAGCGGATTGGCAGAAGTAACTGTTTTTCTTTATTTTTGCCAAATTCCTGTTACTTCTAATTTGCGTTGCAACTATCCATCGACTGCAATAATACTATGCACTGGTTTCACAGTAAAATCAAACATAAACAAGTGTCCAAGCACCACATTTCAGAACATGCATTAATATACCTAATTTTTTTGTTGGTTATCATGATATGACGACTGATGTAAACAGACTGGACTGCAACACAGCATATATACTTAACAATGCTTGGTATGCAAATTAAATTACCGCCTTTGTCCAACTGAATCTTAGTTGTCTATATTGCGATATTCGCGCAATCAGTGCTTTAATTCATTCCTACATGTTCCACTGAACCGTGGCTTTCAAAACGAACTTTTGTTTCAAGTTTCATATTACATTATGAATTAATATTACATCATAGCTTGGTTGTAATACTATTTCCGACGGGATATTAGATTTAGATTTTTAGTTATTTTTTGCCCATTGCAAAGATATTTCTTGATGAGGAGGTTATGTTCAAAACAATCGAAATTAGTTATATTCATGAAAACGTTATAAAATGGCATGTGCCGTATTAATAATTAGGTATATTTTGTAATATCAATAAAGTTGCGACGTTGTTTTTGTTCTTTTTGACACACCGATAAAGTTCATTACTACCTCAGGTTACGTTACGAACTACTATTTTACCCAATAAACGTAAAACTTTATAAACCCATTGCTGGAGTCCGTTTAGAATGTGAATGGGGCGTGAGGCAAATATTTTCATAAATACGATTGCTTGAGTCCGCTTAGAATGTGAATGGGGCGTGAGGCAGATATTTTAATAAATACAATTGCTTGTGTTCGGTTAGAATGTGAATGGGGCGTGAGGCAAATATTTTCATAAATACAAATGCTTGTGTTCGCTTAGAATGTGAATGGGGCGTGAGGCAAATATTTTAATAAATACAATTGCTTGTGTCCGCTTAGAATGTGAATGGGGCGTGAGGCAGATATTTTAATAAATACAATTGCTTGTGTTCGGTTAGAATGTGAATGGGGCGTGAGGCAAATATTTTCATAAATACAAATGCTTGAGTCCGTTTAGAATGTGAGTGGGGCGTGAGGCAAATATTTTCATAAATACAAATGCTTGAGTTCGCTTAGAATGTGAATGGGGCGTGAATCAAATATTTTCGACTCATCTAAGCGCACAGCAGAAAGGTTGGAGCTCCAGATGTATGCAACGAATGGCTGTAAAGAAATTTATGCGACGTTTAGTTTTAAGTACTAACTAAAAATTGACCACGGCAGTTAATCTATACAATCATGTGTGCAACACGCGTGGGGGAAGAACGCGGAAGGTGCGTGCGACCGCATCCACTTTTCAAGAAAAAGAGGCCGCAGTAATGCGGCCTCCTGAATTTTCCCATAGTGGCCCCACTTTTGAGTAAAGTACTGCGACCGTGTATATACTGCCAAGAAGATTGAATAACTTGTGAAACCTTAATATTAGGTACTATAAAGCGGTCGCTTGTCTGACGTGGGTAGTATGGTCCGCGTTTATACCTCTACCGTAACGCAGCTATCTGCTGTTAGATAATTTTCACATGGTTCTTGTATAGTAGCAGATAAAGTAATCTTACCACACACAACATATTTGCACATGTGTTAAAAAGATAATCTAATGCATCATTTACCTTAAGATGTGTGCACCTAGTGCCGGATTCTGTCACAGAGAATATTCCGGCTCGAGACAAAAAGGCACAGCCACATCCGTTCATTCATAAACAAAATAAATAGCTAAGTTATGCTAGTATGTTTGTACGAGCCGAGAGTGGCTATGTTTCAGGGTTTGATAGCCGGACCGAACTACTGAAAAAAAATTTATTACATTCAGTTTAGCAGATTATCAAAATTTTTGTTTAAACGTCTTTTACAAGCCAACCTATTAGCTATGTAAAACACGCTCTTTTGAACATGGCTATTGTGCTATTGTAACTGGATGGATGTTTTACTAATATATGACCATATGTATCACCAATTACCCTTTTTTCGCGATTTTCCTCTGTCGTCATATATCTTGGGCTTTTAGAACCGATTCCGGCCCTTGTGAAAATTTATCAGCCTCGCTTTACTATTAGTTAATATATTTGTACGGTCTGGCTGGGCCCAAAAATGTCGCACTGGCTAATCGCGGCTAGCCAAGCAGGCTTTAGAGCCGCGGCAGACTGTGACAAAATCCGGCCCTTCCGCACACATCTTAAAGTATTAATGATGTACAATATCTGCGTTAGGAAAAATGTAACTCTTTCTCTGTGTTCGAATATCTTAGTTCTAAGGCCTGAGTCGCTTACCGCGGACAAATCTCGCTAGATCACACGAGTTACATTCCAGCATTCCAAATAACTGAAGTTCGGTATACCTGTGTTTTTTGAAAAAAATATTTTGCACAGTGACTGTATCACAAATTTCAAAAGCAGTGAGTGCCACAACCTAACGGCTGTTCAGAGAAAACATTTGCTTTTGTCCCATAGATGCTCATAGGGTCATGACGTCGCCCCCGCCCGGGAGAATCACCGATGTCCCTGGAACGTAGCCTTATGTACCTGACACTCCATATCCCCTCATCCCCCCTCCCCCGAAGGTGCGTAGCAAATTTTGGAAAAATAGGTAAAAATTGGACAAAAAGAAAATTAATAGAGCGAAATTGGAAGAAAATTGGGTAAAAACCGGCATAAATCGAGGTGAGCTTTTGTCCAATTTTTAGCCCCAAAAATTTCAAACATTAAACCATCTTGACGACACCCCCACGCTGACCGGATGATTCCTCCTCGGGGTTGGTCTCCACCATAGACACACTCTACTCCTCCCCGACACCTCGGAGCTCGCCCATGTACTGTTCCATGATGATGAATTATGGAATGTTTCTACTTTACCAATAGCTAAATACAGCGTGACAATAACTTCGTGACTGTGTGGTATATCGACATGATCACATGTAAGTTTTACTAAACGATTATGGAATGGGTTTATAAAAGTAGTACAGTAGAATGGTTGCACTTTGCTGCTAGAAAATCTCTTAGCATTCAATTTCTGCAGACAAATAAAAGTATGGCACGCTAGCATATTAATGGTGTACAATTTTTATTATTGTTGTGTCTAGTACAATATATATTAAAAGTTGGCTGGTTCCATAAGTGTTTCCGAAGTGAACGCGTCGCAAATTTGCTAGATAAACACCTTCGAGTAACCCTGAAGACACTGATTCTTGTGAAGAATAAAACCATTGGCTGAACAATAGGTTGCTCGTATTTTTTGCTATCCTGGCTGGCAATATATATTATCCATAGTTGCCATACCACACGCAGTTACTATAAGAATACTTTGTCTGATTCCCATTATGGTTTCTACAAATTGTACATTTCGTATTAGCTTGACAATTCCAAACTACCAGCCGGTATGCCATAATTTCAATCACGATTTGTAAACCACTCGAATGTGAATAAGTCATTTGCACAACACTACTTGTCATCAAAGTGAGCAGGTCCTATTCTTACGTTTTACTCAGTTATTTTAATTTAGCACTATCGTTATTTTGTTTCAAATTGCTCTAGTGGCTCCAGTCTTCCTCCAGTTTAGAGTTAAGTTTCATCTAATCGATATTATTTTCATGACACGAAAACAACGCTTCTTATTGCTCTCATGGATTGTTCTTAGATATCTCTAACATCTTTTATTAAAAATCAGGCTTTCATCGAACGTACATCCTTTTCTCAGACATGGCAAATCCTGCGTTGCCGTGAACAGATACAATCTGGGCTTAACTATTATCACTTTGTTGTAAATGTCCGCCTTTAGGCTCTCGACTAGACTCGGCTCATTTTCCAGATCATGGATTGTGATCGTGCAGAGCCTAGGACCGTGCATTGAGTATGATTATGATGATTATACTAATTATGATATTAATTATTATATTAATTATGATTATTAATTAATTATGATATTGATATGATTATTAATTATGCCAAAGCTTGGACCCACTGTCTTTTCCAAATTAGGAAACGTATTTACAGCAATTATTAATACGCAGTACAATAGTCTGCCAACAACAGGAACAGACGGGATGTACCTCGGTTCGGCTCTTATAAGCTCAAAAAGCAATTTTGTATAGTGCCTTTGTTGGCTTAAACATTATATGTTCTGATTAACATTAGCGCATTTCGGAGATAGTTACTTATATTTGATTAAGAATCATATAAATGCATATAAATAAAAATTCTATATAGAGCCTCTGTTGTCTTATATATTATATGTTTTGACTAACATTGAGACATTAGGAGCTTCGCACGGAACGTTGGGTTTCCACAATATTGAAGTCATATGTTCAACCTGCAACTTTTTATATTGTGATCTATGCTTTTATAGTTCTTGTCGCTAACGTTTGTGAGCCTGCACTGTCTCGAACTCGGTATATATATCGTTCGAATACATATATCGTTTATCATGTATATTATATGTTCTATCTGAAATTATCACATTTGGAGGCTATTATCACATTTGGAAACTACAAAACTTCGCCATCACCAGAATTTTTATATTTGGTGTCGTTTTATGTTTCAAGTAAATATATCATGCTCCTAAACATATAAAACCCTATGGAACCAACATGGCACTAAGAAAAGGCGGTTGAAATCCTTGCTTTCTCGTTTGTTCTTTTGAACTGGCTCCATAGTGATTTTACATGTTAGTAGCATCATTTATTTGCCTGGAACAAAAAATGATTCCAAATATAAAGATTCTGGTGCCGGTGGAAGTTGAACACACGCCTTCTGGACTTTTAGCGCGGAAAGGTGCGCAGGATGATGCGGCCACGTTTCAACAAACGTGTCCTGCATTACATTGTGTGTCACTTGACCTGTGGTCCTAGTTTCTCCAAGAAGTTTGAAACGCTGTAGATATTCTAGGCTTAATTATTTAAAGCGGGTAGAAAGTAATTAACGGCAATAAACCAGACCAACTTGGCAGAAATAAAACACGTAAAGCTAGCTACCTGAATTTCGCTTTGAAAACCATTACACTTTTGGTAAGTCGATTTCGATCACCATTTAAATCCTAGCACATGAGTCTTTCTAGTTTGTTTAAGCACTGAAAAAATTGCCCATGTCAACATTAGGTGCCGAGCGTTATAACGTTAGAAAAAAGAACAGCCTAAAGGGGGGTTGGGGGGAAGGGGGCGGCAGCCACTGACTTAGACTTAGGCTCAGTACATGACTCATATAGGGACCTTAGTTTAGTCTAATACTAAGGTTTAGGCTTAGCATATCGAAAACGACATAGCGTGCATTTAAATTCCGCCCCTAAAAGTTAAATTGGCCGAAAAAATCAAAAAGGTTATTATAACAATGGTTCAGTTTACTCAAATGTTATGCAGCAGCAGAGGACAATTTAATGTTGCTATTATCTAGGGTAAATGCAAAGGTATAAAAAATTTTATTACTAAGAACCTTTAAGAGCAGAACTGGATCTGAAGAAGGAAACCTAAACCTTTGGAAAAGCCGAGTCTAGCCGGACACGATCCAGAAAGTGTGAAGCCTAACTGAAGCTTTAAAACTTGGCTCCTTCTCAGCTCTACTTCGTTGCAATTACCCAGAACCATGTGCATAACTTATTTTTAATTATATGTATATATAATGTATTTACTTATATGTGTATCTAACGATTTATAAGGGAAATTATTCAAATGTTTAGGATAAATACATACATTATTTTTATCAAAATACGTTTCTTGAAGACATTCCGCAAAGGCACTAACTAGTCATTTAGGTAGACAGTATAGAGGAAGATATGTTGTTGCATACCGGAGAATCGAAACACCGCAATCAATATAAAAGCTTTGCTGTTGCTGAATATAGTCTTTGATCAAACTCCAAGCGTAGCCATCATTAATCTTGTAAAAATCTACACAGAACAAACGTTATAGTAATCCATATCGTTTGAGGAATCTATCATATTTCCAGATGCACAAGAAGAAAAACACCAGGAAAGAATCTTGACGGCAAAACGTTTGGCTCGAGCAAACACAATATGGGATCGTATCTGGTCTTCGCGCGAAGAATTTCCAGAATGGATATTTTTTCAACGCCATGTTTACCGTCGCCAAAACGAGCGTGAAGCTTCGAATTCTGACGTGGTAAGTCTACTAAACGTTTGCCCTTGTCAAAGTGAAAACTGAAGGTTTCATAACATAAAACAAGTTACTGTCAGAAGTAGCGGTCAAAAATAGGTTTTTCCATAGTTTCACATATTAATCTCTTGAGTGAAATAATACAATTCCGTGTTTACACTAACATTCCGGCAACAACTGCACACCGTGTCCAAGATGCAACCAACGGTTTTGCTACGGAAGAAAATTCTTTATTGTGGAAGAAGAATAGCGTTGTCCTAGAATCGTGGAACAGTTACCATGACACGCAGTTTGAGGACAAAGTTGGAACACTACAACACCATGATATATCATTATCTACGAATTGTTAGTAGAAAGGCTGTGGTGTCCATGGTTGCAGTAAGACAATTTCCAACATTTAGGCACTTTATTTTAGCTTCAAAAAGTTTCAAATCTGTATATTCAATGCTCTGTTGTTAATGGTAAAGGCCATCGTCCTTTGCTAAAATGGATTTTAACTACGGCCCCAAACCATCCTGCTCGTCAAACTGTCCCCTGTTGCCAAGATCTTCAAGATGTCCAGTAAGGCTATTTCAGTTGCGAGTACATGATGAATTCCCGGCGTCTGCAATCGGATAAAAATTAATTTAGTGTAATATTAACAGATATCAAATTAAAAGCGAGGAGGTAGGCAATCCCTTATTTGCCCTATCGTCCTATGCTAGTCAAAATGTGAGCCTTGAAATTTTATGTGTTTACTTTTATCATATTAAACGTCGAGATTTTCAGTTTGACGGTATTGAATATGATGCTAACGTTCGGTTGTGCTTCGTTGCAAGCGATATGTGGCAGCTGAGAAATGTCTACCTCATAGCACTACATTGACTGAATTTTTAAAGCAGTCCAGTATGACTGCAGTGACAATTTGTAGTAGCATTTATGACTGTAGTCATAGTGTAACAGAAATTAAAAGTAAAGGCATGGCCGAACGAGTTCGACAAGTAATTTTTGCTCAAATTTTGTTGTCTAGTATTGACATTGATAACTATTTATTGTATAAAATGTTTAATTGCGTAAATATTTATACCTTTAGACTAGACTAAACTATGGATGTTTAACATTCAAGCCATCAGGAGGCTGTGACACTGATTTCAACATTTTGGTTCTCTGAGTCTCAATCACACGTAGCTTTACAAGAAATGTGTTATAATACGATCTGACAAATCAGGTTTTGCCAGATAAACTAATCCTAATAGTAGATTTCCAACTATATGCGGTCCACTGTTATCTCGAATGTTGTCCTTGAATAGCCATGCAAAAACAGCGATCGACCAGCGATGCGAGACTGGGGATAAATTCCACTAACTCCACATTTTTCTTGTAAATCAGGTTTTAACAGTATGAAATTTGATTATGTAAAGAATGTAATCATATGTATACACTAATAGTGGTACGTCTGTCTATGAGTGTCTCCGTAAAAGGTTTTAATGATGCGGTCATAACTTCTTTGGTTTCGACTTTTCCATTTTTCTAAATCATTCTTATAAATAATTTAATTCCTTTCACAAAGTTACTTTTGAACCTATTGGTTTGGCTCATTTAGAACCATTCCATTTGAGTGATCGAGATGAATCCTAATTACACCCAAACTGCGCAAATTTTATCATTCAATGCTTTTGATAATACGGACGCAACAGCAACGATAAACTTATAAGTTTGACGCTCGTTAGTTCTGTCATTTACACGGATATATGAAGCATAAATCATGGTTCTAGTGACCTGTTCGAGAGGTATTCGTTCTTAGTTGTTATCGAATCTCAGCATTCGGGACAGGTAGATAGTGTCCCTTCTGCTAAGAAATTTACCATCATGTCAAAATTCTCCATTCTGTCAGAAGATTCGGTCACGGCCCAACTAAGTCATACATTGTCAGCATTCATAAACTTAACTGCGTAAAGGATGCGCATTGTAAATGTAAATATTACTAAGCAGTGAGTTTCTTATGATTTCTAGCAATTTTCGGCAGCCGCTAGCCGATAATTTAAGCATGCAACACACTTTCATAAAATAAGTGTTAAAATTGGTGTACTCTCTATTGGTCAAATAAGGCACAATGTGTGAAACGGCGTCGGAATAATGATAGTACTTTGTTAAATGAATATTCTTTTCCTACTGTATTTCATTTACCGCACGGGTGACTGTTTGCTCTTGTGGACCATATTTCTGCCCAAAAATTGGTACGCGGGCCAGTAAACATCGGTGACAATTAATTAAAAACTTTTTAGAGAGTTCTTTTAGCAATTTAAGATCATTCATCAACGGTCATCGATACATTTTCACGCGTTTCAGAGTAACTACCTCGCTTGTGCGGGTTAATCCTTAAAACTTGGCATTACGTGCGTACTCTCAGAGCTAAATCTCTTGTTCACATAGTTGATATATTCTCTAACACTTGTGGATACGATATCACCACCGTTTTTGTATATAATACCTCATGCTGGTTTTAACCAACGCTATAGGTATCAGCATCATAGCTGGTGGGCGATGCCAGAAAAACATGTGCCCATAAAGCCATATTAACTTCATTTGTATTCCGTTCTACTCGAAAACTATTCTTGAGTTTGTAAATTTGCTACCCGTACAAATAGTTCAATTGTATAAACCGTTGCACTTTCTTTGGACAAAGTTCGTTTATTATGAAGGTATACTACCGATATAAGTATAACTAGCAAACTAAAATTAAATTAAGGTTGAGAAAATAGTTACTACAAAAGGCTTAGTTATACTCTGTTTCAACGCAGTAATCTAATCATCATGTATTCGGTTCACTTGCTTTATTTGCGTCATTTTACTGCTAATACTTTTTTACACGGTGATTTTAACCAGTGTTCGTTGCAAATGTTAAAAATTTTGGAAAATTCTGCAATAACTTTGCTATTTAGATCGATACCAGGTTATTTTTAAAATCGACAATGTATAGCAGCCGCAGAACAAGCATCGACGGATATTTAGGGTGTTGATGTTTAGTTTTTGGCAGATAGAGATCGGTGTTTTGTTGTTTCTAGAAGATGCTGCGCTAACATAAAATATTTCCAATCTGAACCATAGAATAACTTTTCGCAGCATTTGTATCGAATATCTTGCGAATGCTCGTTTGAAGTTGTGCAGTCCAACAAAGTTTCCTCGCTTATCCAATTTAACGGTTTCTTCAGTGTATAACTAAGCGATACCTCGTTGTCTCTAAAAAACAAAAGACTAAGATTGCGACCTAGTCACCGAGAAATCTTAGGTTGACCGTTACTAAAACAGAAGCATCAATTGATCCATGAAGTCAAGTACAAGAATCTTGCCGGGTTAAAGTTCCTGAGAAGCCCAACTATGTCGGTGATACATCTTCATTATTGTCATGAATCATTTGTGGATAATACGATAACCTTAATGCGCCGCTCCAGCAGTACCACCAATAAATGATCCACATTATACACCCCAAACGCTAACGCACGATCTTCTGCTTCATACATTTGTGTAGTTTATTATCATGTCAAGAATGAGAGAGACATTGTTTGTCTTTAGTCTTTTATTGGTCACCACAACAGCTGGGGAACTGTTGAAAAACTTTGTTTGCCGTAAGTTATCAAGTCATATTCGTTGCTCCATTCGTTTAGTGATCGTTCGGAAGTGGTTTAAAAAGATTTTCTAACCTTAATTTCTGTTGTTCAGAATTTTTGGGACAAAATGGACTCGAGCACGTAAAACTTGCAACTAAAATCATGTGTATATATTTAAACTAAGTCTATTTTCTTGAAAAAGAATATCTTGCCTGGTATTTAATTTTTTAATGTCATTGTTTTTATTAAAACCTTCGATTCCCATTATTTGGATCTAAAGATATAGAAAACATTATTCAATTCTGTGAACTGCTTGAAACCATGAACAAAAACATATTAATAAGCTACAAGTTAAACAAATGGGTTTGTGAGCGCGTATTATATAAATTTATTAAATATGCTAGGAATTATAACCTAGTAAGTGGAAATAGCTGAAATATAGTTTCAAAAACTTGTGGCGAAACTGCTTAACGATTTATATTGTATATTTCCTGCGGACGTGATGAAACGTGAAAATCTCAGAGATATAAAAACAGGTGCCTGTACCTTGCTACTGCAAGACTAAAATAACGTCATGCAAAGCTTACACATTACAATCTCATATAGACTGCAACTTCAATCATTGCACTTGCTGTAATGCTTAGCAGTGGTAGCCATGATGTAGCTAGATGAGGCCAGCTACCCACAGCTCTTCCAAGCCAAAAAAATGAAAGCTAGTTGCGCAGTATGTATGTCCGCACAGTTACCAAGTTACCAACTTATTAAATTCAGTACATAGTAAACACGCCTGATCAATGATACCCCCCTAATAAGAGACTAAAGAACTTTGCTACGGTTTATTGTTACAAATAAACGAACGAACGATATTATTGTAATTTTCAATGTCCGTATTGAAGGATTTGAGTTTTGAAACAAAAATTGTACCCACCCCTGACTTATGGCTCTGTATTGCTAGCATACGTTTTTGTACTTATTCAAAGTGCTTACGTTGTGTTTTAAAATTTTCATATAACACTGATATTAACCTAAAGCTGCCATTACAGAGGGTCTGGGCAGTAAATCAAGTGACCATCTGTACGATGTATATTCTTGCCTTATGTGACAATACTCCATACATGTTGATGGCCGAGAGCGTGGGGGATTTTCTCAGCTACGGCTCGAGATATCGGTTCGACGCCGATCGCCCCTGGGAGGTAGCCTATTCTACATCCCCCGCGCCGAAGGCACGCAGGTAAAATACCCAAACATTTGGGAAAATAGGCATAAGACGGGAAAAATAGGCGAAATTTAGAGAAAATTGGCAGTGATCGGTGAAAAATTAGCAGAAATTAGAAAATATTTTAACTCCAAAAAATCGAAAATTTATCCCCCTAACGACCTTCCCCCACTCGCCGACGGGCTGACTCTATCTCTGGAAAAACAGAAGTCCACCGCTTCCTCGAAGCACTCGCTATCAACCTGGGACGTCTTACATTGTACTATTCGTAGTATTGACTATAATCACGAAAACTATATGTAGCCAGTTATTTTTCTGTTAAAGCATATTGTTTCATAACATTTTATAAAGCTGTTAATTTTTGCTTAGTCGTACCATTGTATGTCTCTAGCTATATTAGCTGTTGTTGCTAGGTCAAATTTCAAACACAAAAAATCTTACACATATAAATCTAAACTTATTTCGTTGCAAGTCATAAATTTTAGACATTTTTCGGCAATATTTCAAACTTGTTTGCTATGCCGACTTAATTGCCGATTTCTTATTGTGTTTTTTTAAATCCGCAATTTATTCTAACCGAGCTTTCGTAACCAACGAAAGCTCAGACAACTGACCATATAACTTGGTGAACATTTCCTTAATTTATTGCCGGAACCCGATCTCAGACCACAATATCAATATATAAACATGGTCTTTTACTCTTAGTTGGTTCGTCGTTGTGTGTGCTGATTTTTAAATAAAAACATAGTATTCATATATATTTATAAATTCGTCCCTAGTAAGCGGAAACATTTAACATCATTAGTAAAATATAATTTATATACTTTGTTAAAACATAAATCATTTATTAGTGTGATCGATATTGGGCGTTGTGATACAATAATTAGGTATTACGACAAGAGTATCTTAGTGTCCTCTGTGACTTAATTAGTTTGTTATTGTTGTTGATAAACTCTCCAGGTAAATCATATTTAAAGTTTTGAAATCGGGAAAGTTTTTGACTTAAAATTTATACTGCTTAAACAAAATTTTTATTTTTGAGCTCGTTTAATCAAGCCAAATTAGTACTAATAGTGTCTCACTAATTGTAAGCAAATCGCAATAGCTACACTACTTCAGAACTTATATT
>JASANE010001851.1:0-13157 GCA_030248225.1 Trileptium ribeirensis
AATAATGCCATACATTAAATAAATATCGCAATACATTAAATTTAATGTAAACGTTATTTTCACAACATTTAAATCCACGGTACTTTCATTTCACCCTGCATCTGTTTTTTATATATAAGTTTGGAAGACCACTCGTTTCCTATGGGAAAAATAGGAAAATTGTTGGAGCACCCATGGCCTATCACCTGCTGCGCACAACCCATTCCTTTGAGATCATCTAAATCCACTGAAGAAAAGAAATTTGGGAACTTATGATATATCATTCTGTTTGCTCTGCCTGTGTATATTTTAAAGTTGAAATAAATATTAAATTTGAAATATTACGGTATGAATTTTTTATTCAATTAATTGCATCCAATGAAGACCGATCGCAAAAACTGGTTCATGTCACATTTGTTAAAAAATAACAAGTTATTGCAGAACTTTCGGGAGGGGAGGGGCAACAGCCCCAACTTAGGTTTAGAATTAGTATAAGGCCCGTTTGTAGACTTTAGCTTAGGCTTAGTCTATCGTAAAAGGCATATCACACATTTAGGTTAGGCTCCTAAAGATAACATTGGCGTAAATTCTTTTTGGAAAATTGCAAAAATTGTAACTTTCCCATCTCCCCGGCGAGCAATCTATCACCTGAGTCGGTCGGCGCTGGACATATTACATATGCACACATGCTAGGGCGGAGGGTAGAAGAAATTACCCATCCTCCCTTGAGGCACCAGATGCCACCATTGGCGCGAAGCGATGGTCCTCCTGACAGGTCAGCTGACCTATCTGGCGGCGCCATATGGATTAGGGATTTATCCAAGGCTAGCGGTAGTATATGAGCCCCCTACTCCGAACTATAGTATTAGCGGCCCCGCTCTGTGATAAGGGGTCCCGTTAGGCTGCGCGCCTCACTCCCCGACAAAGACAAAGTTTGGGACATTTGTCAAAAATTGAGGAACATTCGGTTGTAAAACTGGCACAAATACGCTAACTTTGAGGTTAAGCAACGATAGGGGAACATTAGCAAGAAATCAAGAACTCTCAGTGCCTCTTTTCTCGAGACATGTTCAAAGACTCGGCTGCTCGAAATGATACAAATCCAAACAATTTGAAAGGCCTTACGGCTGTGAGCTCCACTCCGAGGTCCGTGGGCGCGCGATACTAACATCGGCTTGAATCAACACGTTTCCTCAGTTCTTTTATTATCTAGCGCACCTACCAAAATAATCACGGATGTAACCCTAATAATGTCTGAAATCCTAAGGGGTTAGCAGTGTCCTTGGAGGACCGGCCTTTGGTTCGACAGGATGGAGACAGCCGGTGGGATAGTGCAGCAGGCGACACCGTGGGGAGGGTTGGTTGTGCAAATTAGGGCACCTATGGGGTCAGCACCTGCGGCACTGCCAGGAAAGTTCGGACGACCTCAGGAGGGGTCGACCATAAAATCGAGTAGGGGTCCGACGCCACAGGGAGTACCACCAACGCTCTGTGTGCATGTATGTTTTGAAAGCAATCTACGCTTCAAAAACTGAAATTGAGAAGCCTAAAAATAACGGCAAATGCATACAGGAAGTTGACAGCTGTAAATATAGAACGCTGGCATTATTTAGAAAAAGCTAAAAACGACTTAAGTTGTACCTAAAAGAAGCCTTTAAATTACACGCACTGTGACTGACAAAACTATGACGACTGATATCATCAAGTTAATCGACAAAATTTATTGAAATCTTTATGTCATCACAACGGGCAAATGTGGCCAATTCAAATACGTAAATCAAAATCGTTTATAGCTACCTATATTTCGGTGTAATCGCAAATACCCAAATTTTCCTGTTAATTATCGTCTACGTATATGAACGCCGCAAATCCAAAAACCAACATTTCTATTTCATAAGTTTGCTAGTACAGTCCATATATTCAAACTTACTATGGCCCAACAACCAAAAGGCGGTTGTTATATATATTTTGTACTTATACTGCATACTAGTTTTAGAACATAATGGAAGCGTATAATATATTTTCCTTACCTCAATTACAGTAGTCCGCGCTACGTGAAGTAGTTTGCAAGAACTGGTTTTCGAGAATTCAAGCTTAAAAATGATTGCCATTCAGCTAGTTATACAAAGTAACTAGCGAAATAATGCACAATTTACCTTAAGATGTGTGCGGCAGGTCCGAATTTTGTCAGTCTGCAGCAGCTCTAAAGACAAGCTTGGCTAGCCGCGATTAACCAGTATGATATTTTTTGGGCCGAGCCAGACTCTACAAATACTTTAGCTCATAGTTAAGCGAGGCTGACAAATTGTCACAAGGGCCGAAATCGGCTCTAAAAGCCAAAAAAATATAGCGACAATGAAAAATCACAAAAAACGGAAATTGGTGACACATATAATCATAAAACATCCTTCCAGTTAAGATAGTATAATTTTCATGTATGAAAGAGCGTGTTTTACAAAGCTACTAGTTTGACCTCTAAAAAGCGCTCAATCAAAAATTTTGAAAATAGCGATATTTACGTAATTATTTTACCTGCAGTTATGCGTCTTACTTTAATAACTATTTATCTTGCGTTTTTTGGGCCTAGAGCTAAATATTTTGCCCTGTAACACAATCTGCTGAACTGAATGTAATAAATATTTTTTCAGTATAGTAAAGGGCCCAAAAGTGCGACAGCATTTTGCAACTAAATTTAAGCAAAAGTAAACAACTTTACTTCAAAGCATCAAACAAAGTATCTAATAAGCGAACAACGCTACAATTTTTAGAGCCCATTGCTATGGGTATTCTACAGACAAAGGCCGAATTTCGGCGGCTTATGTCACCTAATTGAGAAGCTACAGCCATCTGCGTGTAAAAAACCAAGTCCTGACGCACTTTAGGGTGCGGTTCCTAAATTGCGTCACCCGGAACCTAAAGTGCGACGCCACTACCCCTAAAGTGCGACAATTACTAACCCTAAAGTGCGATACCGCTATACGCTTTAAAAGTCTACCACACTGCTCCAAATGAGCGGTACCGACATAAAATATCAACAGTACATCGACATCAGTACAAAATAAATGAGATCGCTCACTCCAACTGTGGCAGTGTCCAAAAACAAAATATATATATAAGGAATGCAAGCAAAATATTGATGTCAAAAGAGCAAGGCAAAATAATGAAGCATAAGAGCAAAATAATGACAAGAGCATAATTATATATATTTAAGCTCTAGGCGTAGTTTGACACTGCTTTTAATCTACGTCAAAAATAGAATATGCTCACAGGAGCTTCACGCTTTCTAGTTTACTCCCAGGTTTCCGTGGAGTCATAAACAATTTAATATATATATAATAAACGCGTGTATGACAACTTTTATAAGATTTATCATGTCCAAAAATTTCTGTGGCAAATTTTTGAGCTTTTGTGCACACAATGTCGTGTCATGCTATGCCTTGGAATTCAACCTTATTTTAATCTTCGTATAAATGAAAACAAACTGTCTGCCCAAAAATGACTGATTTAGCATAAAAATCTAAGCACAGCATTGCTTGCAGAAGAAAAATCGCTTTGTCGCAGTACCACAGCAATCCTCATGTTGCCACTCGTTACAGTCATTGCACCTTATCCAGGATCTTTCATAGTAGTCTTGACCCCAGATAATTCCGCACGCTACACATTTGTATTCTGGCGACGCTGACGTTGCTGCCTCGATTTGTTTTGAAGTGGATGGCTGTTGCGAAGTCGGTGTAGACATAACTGGTTTTGTAGACTTTTTCCGCTTCACGAAGTCAACATACGACGGTGACGTCAAAAGTGCAGGAGTGGCTTTCCGCTTGCCTATTTCTAGGATAGAGCGGCTCAGAGATTTTGAAAGCTGGGGAACCAGAGATCGAAGTGTGCAAACCTCATCCGAATTAACCGCAGAATTTTTAACCGTTGCAGGCTCCAAAGTTGTGCTTTTAGCAATACGTAACTGAACGAAGTGCTACATAAAAAAAGATTTTTCTGCTGTGGCTTAAAAAAATTCGGCTTTATCGACCAGTCCAATGGCCCGCAACTGAAGATTTAAAGCATGTATGTTCGGTGGCCATCACCAAACTTGTCGTCGTATTTTGATCCAAATAATATCTTCCATACCTCATCCTGCTTGGAAGATACCATCTCAAACTGTATGACGAACATGTCGCTTTTTCTCTAGAACATGCCCTACAGCGCCTGTCTCCTCATACGGCATACTATCGGCAAAACATAGATACTATCTTTCCGGTGATATAGTCAGTTCCTCACCAAAATCTGACGCAAAAACTCTAACACTGAACTGGTGTTAGAAAATACAACAACTACGCTCGAAATGGATAGGGCTCCATAACCGTAAATATAACTAACAAAGGTGCTTATAAATAACATAACATATAAATTATGTTAGCTGTCTCACTTGTTACTCGCACTCCTAGAAAAAACGCGAGAAAGCAAACACACGTATATATCTGCTGCAACCGACACATGGGATACACTAGCCCTGAGATGTTTTCGGCTAGCGAAATCTTACAAACAACATTGTATACTGTACACACACAGAAATACTTCGAATCTTACGCCTGTGGCACTTCGAACATCTCTGTCTCCTGCTAGGTTAAATTATATGCTCTATTGCCATGGAACGCGGATGATTGCATTTATGTCAGTTGGTAATTTTTACATACATGACTGAAAACCTAAACTATTGTATAATACTTTTAATTTTTTCTGAGAATCTTCAAACAAGAAAAACGTAACCAATTTTCCCAAAATAACGTCTAAACTACATGAATGTTGTGTACACATAATTGTTTGACTCTAAATACATAAAATTTGGCGCCATATAGCCCTCATGGGTACGTTTTCAAAATATCAACTGTAACTCAATTAAACTAGTAACTCTACCGAGATTGCAGAGCGTTGTTAAGTATACAAAGCTAACACAGGCAATAAGTTTGCCATGCCCGAAAACCCCTAAGTAGAAGCTATCAGCGTCCCAGGACGTCAGAATAAAATTAGGAATTTTGGGTTGAGGAACTATGGATGCGCCATGGCCCGTCGCAAAGCAAAACCAACAATAGCCATGAGCTTTCCATGCCCGAAAATCCTGGGCTCTCCAAATTGGGGTGGGTGGGGGCCCCTGGCATTTTTCGGTTCCCCCTTGTTCAACACAGGTGCCCCCGGTTCGTGCCCCCTGGCAAAATTTTGGGCTCCCCGGTTCATTGCCTCTTGGAAATTTTTTGTGTTTCGAATCGGACCAAAGTATATAAAATTTGATCAAAATTTGTACTAAAATTCCATTGTGAAACCAAAAAATTAACAAATTTAACCAAAATTTGCTTCAAAATCACTTTTACTCTCCATCTAAAGCATTTTGGCAGTGTTTCTGACACGATTTTTAACCATCATTTTTCTTGGCAAAATGCTCCCTGGTAAAATCGGGGTCCCGGTTCGGAACAAGAGAGCCCCTGGTTCATGCCCCTTGGCAAAATTTTCAGCGAATAGAGAGCCCAGAAACCCACAAGTGAAACTTTTCGACCGCCCAGGATGTCAAATTTGCGAGTTTTGGGTCATCGTACCTTAAACCCCATAACTCGAGCCTTACTAAAAACAAAAACAAGGCATAGACATTTATCATTTTACTATGAAATAAAACCAACCAGTGAAAAAATTCGAAAGTTAAGATGAATATAACCTTGCTTCCCTAAAGGATACTAAAATGTGGTAAAAACCCTCATCTGACATCTGACCCCGCACCACGGGTGCGCCATAACACCGTGTCCATAGAACCATATGTAACAGAGCAAAACCAACACCGGCAATGAGTTTCTTATGTCCGAAATCCCCAAGTGACACTTTTCAGCAGCTCAGAACGTCAGAACACAAATTTTCGAATTTTGGGGCGAGGAACCACGAGCGTGCCATACATCAAACCCCATAACTCCAGAACCGGAGGCTTATTCGAAAAACAAAAAAGCGGCATCGGCATTTATCATTTTACTATGAAATAAAACCAACCAGAGAAAAAAATTCGAAACTTAAGATACCTCACTTCCGTGAAGGGTACTAAGAGGGAGTAAAAAACCCTCATTTGACATCTGACCCCGAACCATGGGTGCGCCATATTCCCGTAACCATGAAACCATATGTCACACAGCAAAACCAACACCGGCCATGAGTTTCATATACTCGAAAACCTCTGAAATGAAACTTTTCAGCCGAACAAGACGTCAGAACAAGTTCTTGAATTTTGGGTCGAGGAGCCATGGGAAAGCCATTCCCCGGTACCTCAAACCTCATAACTCCAGAACCGGAGCCTTAATCGAAAAACAAAACAAGTGGCATCGGCATTTATCATTTTACTATGAAATAAAACCAACCAGGAGAAAATTCCAAAGTTAAAATAAATATAACCGTGCTTTCGTGACGGGTACGAAAATGGGGCAAAATACCTCAATTTGACCTCTCACCCCGAAACCGAACCTCAAATCAAAAACGCTTTGCGATGTACAAGGTAAATCGGCTATGCCGGTTCGAATAATTCCAAGCTCATGAATGATTCCAAGATTCAAGATCGTTCCAGAGTTATGGCCGATCACACACAGACCGAATTTAAGATTTCACCCCTGCAACATACACTACGTTACACTCCGCTCCGACAACTATTTGACTAACTGGGTCGGTGCGGTTTTTACGACTAAATTTAATCTTTACTTCATACGGAGTTTATCAGAGGTTTGATAGTGTGTCAGATACAATGCGTTTTTTAAATAAGGCAAGAAGTGACCAATTCTTACGAGAACATATGTTAGGCAGAAAACAAGTTTAAACTTGACAATCTACGACAATAATCGCTGAATCTACATAGGTAATAATTTAAAATTAGGTCACGCTATAGTATATAATCTGACAACAAAATTATGTCTAACCTGAAGCTTCGTGTGTCCACTGTGTAGAAGCGGCCGATACAAATGCCTAACTGCCCAGCGGTGAACCGGTATGTTCCATGATTGCCAAAAATATTGTATGGTTTCAGCGTTCCACCAATCGCGATAGAATTCTCGGTCACCAAAGCGGAGTAGCTCAGCAACAGCGTTTAGCATCGAATGAAACAACGCATAGAAACACATCAGCCATAAAACATGATTCGGGATACTTAGCTTTAGCAGACGTTCAAGCATACGACCAAGTGCCATCTGAAACATAGCTTAGTAAAAATATTACATATTATCAAACATTTTAATCGCAAAACAGACATGAACATCGTAACATGTTGCAGCAGCTAGTTTTTAAATCATCGAGCGCTTAAAGTGATATTCATATACCTGATAAAACAACATTAGATGCTGGTAAACACGGGTGCCCTCGGATGGGGCCGTCTGACAGATTTTTTGGCTTCCCCGGCAAAAACACTTCCGCAGTTGACATAAAAACTTGATCATTATTACAAAATCCTTTTGAGCAAAAATTGGATGAAAACTAGGTTAATCGTATCGTACAATGCTTGATAAGCTCAAGACGGAGCCAGGAATCGAACCAGAGATGTGCGCGAGAAAGTTGCTTGAACGTCGTGAAACTAAGTATCCCGATGATGTTTTATGGCTGATGTGTTTCTATGCGTTGTTTCATTCGATGCTAAACGCTGTTGCTGAGCTACTCCGCTTCTCGGCGCTGATAATTCTATCGCTATTGGCGGAACGCTGAAACCATACAATATTTTTGGCAATCATGGAACATACCGGTTCACCGCTGGGCAGTTAAGGCATTTTTATTGCTGCTTTTACACAGTGGACACACGAAGCTTCAGGTTATACATAATTTTGTTGTCACAATTATACGATAGCGTGACCTAATTTTAAATTATTACCTATGTAGATTCAGCGATTATTGTCGTAGATTGTCAAGTTTAAACTTGTTTTCCGCCGAACATATGTTCTCGTAAGAATTGGTCACTTCTTGCCTCATTCTTTAAAACGCATTGTATCTGACACACTATCAAACCTCTGATAAACTCCGTATGAAGTAAAGATTAAATTTAGTCGTAAAAACCGCACCGACCCAGTTAGTCAAATAGTTGTCGGAGCGGAGTGTAACGTAGTGTATATGTTGGAAGGGGCTAAAATCTTAAATTCGGTCTGTGTGCGATCGGCCATAACTCTGGAACGATCTTGAATCTCGCGAATCATTCATGAGCTTGGAAATCATTCGAACCGGCATAGCCGATTTACCTTGTACATCGCAAAGCGTTTTTGATTTGAGGTTCGGTTTTGGGGTGAGAGGTCAAATTGAGGTATTTTGCCCCAGTTTTAGTACCCTTCACTGAAGCAAGGTTATTTTTATCTTAACTTTCGAAGTTTTTCTGTTTGGTTATATTTCATAGTAAAATGATAAATGCCGATGCCACTTATTTTATTTTAAGGCTCCGGTTCTGGAGATATGCGGTTTGAGGTACCGGGGAATGGCTTTCCCATGGCTCCTCGACCCAAAATTCAAGAACTTGTTCTGACGTCTTGTTCTGGTTAAAAAGTTTCATTTCAGAGGTTTTCGAGTATATGAAACTCATGGCCGTGTTGGTTTTGCTGTGTGACATATGGTTTCATGGTTACGGGAATATGGCGCACCCATGGTTCGGGTCATGTTAAATGAGGGTTTTTTACTCCCTCTTAGTACCCTTCACGGAAGTGAGGTATCTTAGTTTTAATTTTTTTCTCTGGTTGGTTTTATTTCATAGTAAAATGATAAATGCCGATGCCGCTTTTTTGTTTTTCTAATAAGCCTCCGGTTCTGGAGTTATGGGGTTTGATTTATGGCACGCTCGTGGTTCGTCGCCCCAATATTCGAAAATTTGCGTTCTGAACGTTCTTAGCTGCTGAAAGTGTCACTTGGGGATTTTGCAACATAAAGAAACTCATTGCCGGTGTTGGTTTTGCTCTGTTACATATGGTTCTATGGACATTGTGTTATGGTGCACCCGTGGTGCGGGGTCAGATGTCAGATAAGCGTTTTTACGACATTTTAGTATCCTTTAGGGAAGCAAGGGAAAATAATTCATCTTAACTTTTCGAATTTTTTCACTGGTTGGTTTCATTTTATAGTAAAACGATAAACGTCTATGCCTTGTTTTTGTTTTTAGAAGTGCTCGAGTTATGGGATTCAGGTACGACTATCGAAAACTCGGCAAATTTAATATCCCTGGGCGGTCGAAAAGTTTCACTTGGTGGGGTTCTGGGTCTCTCTATTCGCTGAAAATTTTGCCAAGGGGCATGAACCAGGGGCTCTCTTGTCCCAACCGGGGACCCCGATTTTACCAGGGAGCATTTGCCAAGAAAAATGATGGTTAAAAATCATGTCAGAAACGCTTTCAAAATGCTTTTGATGAAGAGTAAAAGTGATTTTGAAGAAAATTTTGGTTAAATTTGTTAATTTTTTTGTTTAACAATGGAATTTTAGTACAAATTTTGATCAAATTTTATATAATTTGGTTCTATTTCGAATACAGAAAATTTCCAAGAGGCAATGAACCCGGGGAGCCCAAAGTTTTGCCAGGGGGGCACGAACCGGGCACCTGTGTTACAAGGGGAACCGAAAAATGCCAGGGGCCTCCACTCATCCTAATTGGAGAGCCCAGGATCTCCGGGCATGGAAAGCTCATGGCTATTGTTGGTTTTGCTTTGCGACGGGCCATGGCTACATCTCATAGTTCCTCAACCCAAAATTCCTAATTTTATTCTGACCTCCCTGTTACGCTGATAGCTTCTACTTAGGGGTTTTCGGGCATGGGAAAATGATTGCCTGTGTTAGCTTTGTGAACTTGTGGAACAACGCTGTACAATCTCGGGTAGAATTACTAGTTTAATCGAGTTACAGTTGACATTTTGAAAACGTACCCATGAAGGCTATATGGCGCCAAATTTTATGTATTTAGAGTCAAACAATTATGTGTACACAACATTCATGTAGTTTAGATGTTATTTTGGGGAAATTGGTTACGTTTTTCTTGTTTGAAGATTCTCATATAAAAATTAAAAGTATTATACAATAGTTTAGGGTTTTCAGTCATGTATGTAAAAATTACCAACTGACATAAATGCAATCATCCGCGTTCCATGGCAAGAGAGAGCATATAATTTAACCTAGCAGGAGACAGAGATGTTCGAAGTGCCACAGGCGTAAGATTCGAAGTATTTCTGTGTGTGTACAGTATACAATGTTGTTTGTAAGATTTCGCTAGCCGAAAACATCTCAGGGCTAGTGTATCCCATGTGTCGGTTGCAGCAGATATATACGTGTGTTTGCTTTCTCGCGTTTTTTCTAGGAGTGCGAGTAACAAGTGAGAACAGCTAACATAATTTATACGTTATGTTATTTATAAGCACCTTTGTTAGTTATATTTACGGTTATGGAGCCCTATCCATTTCGAGCGTAGTTGTTGTATTTTCTAACACCAGTTCAGTGTTAGAGTTTTTGCGTTACATATTTTGGTGAGGAACTGACTATATCACCGGAAAGATAGTATCTATGTTTTGCCGATAGGATGGCGGACGGAGCAGGCGCTGTAGGGCATGTTCAAGAAAAAGCAACATGTTCGTCATAAGTTTGTCGACTGGTATCTTCCAAGCAGATGAGGTATGGAAGATATTATTTGGATCAAAATACGACGACAAATTGGGTGAACTTGCTACTGAACATACATGCTTTAAAGATGTTCGGTCGCGGGCCATTGGACTGGTCGATAAAGCCGAATTTTTTTAAGCCACAGCAGAAAAATCTTTTTTTATGTAGCACTTCGTTCAGTTACGTATTGCTAAAAGCACAACTTTGGAGCCTGCAACGGTTAAAAATTCTGCGGCGGATTCTTGCACCAGGTTTGCACACTCCACCCCCCTGGTTCCCCAGCTTTCAAGTCTTGAGCCGCTCTATCCTAGAAACAGGCAAGCGGAAAGCCACTCCTGCACTTTTGACGTCACCGTCGTATGTTGACTTTGAAGCGGAAAAAGTCTATAAAAACGATGATGTCTACACCGACTTCGCAACAGCCATCCACTTCAAAACAAAATCAGGCAGAATGTCAGTGTTGCCAGAATACAATGTGTAGCGTGCGATCATCTGGTTGAGATGATTATCGTGAAGATCCTGGATAAGGTGCAATGACTGTAACGAGTGGCAACATGAGGATTGCTGTGGTACTGCGACAAAGCGATTTTTCTTCTGCAAGCAATGCTTGTGCTTAGATTTTTATGCTAAATCAGTCATTTTGTATAACAGTTCGTTTTCATTTATACCAACAATTAAATAAGGTTGAATTCCAGGCATAGCATGACACGACATTGTGTGACACAAAAACTCAAAAATTTGCCACAGAAATTTTTGGACATGATAAATCTTATAAAAGTTGTCATACACGCGTTTCATCACATATATATTAAGTTGTTTATGACTCCACGGAAACCTGGGGAGTAAACTAGATAACGCTAAGCTCCTGTGAGCATATTTTATTTTTGACGTAGATTAAAAGCAGTGTCAAACTACGCCTAGAGCTTAAACATATATAATTATGCTCTTGTCATTATTTTGCTCTTATGCTTCATTATTTTGCCTTGCTCTTTTGACATCAATATTTTGCTTGAATTCCTTATATATATATTTTGTTTTTGGACATTGCCACAGTTGGAGTGAGCGATCTCATTTATTTTGTACTGATGTCGATGTCCTGTTGATATTTTATGTTGGTACCGCTCATTTGGAGCAGTGTGGTAGACTTTTGAAGGGTATAGCGGTATCGCACTTTAGGGTTAGTAATTGTCGCACTTTAGGGGTAGTGGCGTTGTATTTTAGGTTCCGGGTGACGCAATTTAGGAACCGCACCCGTGAAGTGTGTCAGGACTTGGTTTTTTACACGCAGATGGCTGTAGCTTCTCAATTAGGCGACATAAGCCGCCATAGTCGGCCTTTGTCTGTAGAATACCCATAGCAATGGGCTTAAAAATTGTAGCGTTGTTCGCTTATTAGATACTTTGTTCTGATGCTTCGAAGTAAAGTTGTTTACTTTTGCTTAAATTTAGTCGCAAAATGCTGTTGAATTTTTGGGCCCTTTAGGATACTGAAAAAATATTTATTACATTGAGTTCAGCAGATTGTGTTACAGGGCAAAATATTTAACTTTAGGCCCAAAAAACGCAAGATAAATAGTTATTAAGTAAGACGCATAACCTGCAGGTAAAAATAATTACGTAAATATTGCTATTTTCAAAATTTTTGATTGAGCGCTTTTTAGAGATTGAAAAACTAGTAGCTTTGTAAAACACGCTCTTTCAAAACATGAAAATTATACTATCTTAACTGTAAGGATGTTTTATGATTATACGTGTCACCAATCTTCGTTTTTTGTGATTTTCCATTGTCACAATTTGGCTTTTAGAGCCGAATCGGCCCTTGCGACAATTTGTTAGCTCCCTGCTTAACTATGAGCTTAAGTATTTGGTAGAGCTGGTCTTACGCAAAAAAGATCATACCTGGTTAATCGCGGCTAGCCAAGCTTGTCTTTAGAGCTGCTGCAGAGTGACAAAATTCGGACCTGCCGCATATATCTAAAGGTAAATTGTGACATTATTTCGCTAGTTACTTTGTATAACTAGCTGAATGGCAATCATTTTTAAAAAGTTTGTTATTCTTGAAACCAAGTCCTTGCAAATGATTCTCAATGTAGCGCAAATTACTGCAAATTGAGGTAAAGGAAATATATTATACGCTTCCATTATGTTCTTTAACTAGTATGCAGTATAAGTACAAAATATATACATAACAACCGCCTTTTGGTTGTTGGGCCATAGTAAGTTTGAATATATGGACTGTACTAGCAAACTTATGAAATAGAAATGTTGGTTTTTGGATTTGCGGCGTTCATATACGTAGACGATAATTAACAGGAAAATTTGGGTATTTGCGATTACACCGAAATATAGGTAGCTATAAACGATTTTGATTTACGTATTTGAATTGGCCACATTTGCCCGTTGTGATGACATAAAGATTTCAATAAATTTTGTCGATTAACTTGATGATATCAGTCGTCATAGTTTTGTCAGTCACAGTGCGTGTAATTTAAAGGCTTCTTTTAGGTACAACTTAAGTCGTTTTTAGCTTTTTCTAAATAATGCCAGCGTTCTATATTTACA
>JASANE010001852.1:0-13131 GCA_030248225.1 Trileptium ribeirensis
AAAAGTGAAGACTTATAAATTTGGAACAAAAGAGTCATTTAAAACGTTAAGGTTCCGATATATATAAGCGACACAATTTTCAATTCTAGCTTTCAGTAGATATCATAATTTTGTGTATTCAAACTCCAGCTAGGACTTTTGCTAAAACTATTTTTATTGTACAAGTTTATATTCGAAGATTTTTCAGCGTCATCTATGAAAGACTTTGATTTTAATAATAGAATACTTTCATAAAAACAATGTCGTTTATTTACTCGCTGAGCTGTACTGGTATTTTTGTTTTAAAATTTCATTAAACTGACATAATATTTTGATATGTGTTCCGTTTACAGTCGGGTTTTCAACCGATCTTCTATTTCTTTTCAACTAACCGGTTCCGTGGTTTTAGCAATGCAACAACATTTTTAAGCAAGTAATATTTTCAATATTTATATCATAAAAAGAGTTGAACGCGAAAGACTGGGCTTTACTCGTCTCTTATGCTATAAAACGGCTGAGCCCGTAGTCTAGACTCTAAATATAAATTGAGTTACCATGCTGGCTTTATATAGCATAACGCCAAGGTATTAACACTGAAGGGCCTAAGTGTAATGCATGCCATGCCGTTCTCGATATAATAAGCCTTTAGCCTTAGCCTAATCTTAGAACGTTATATGAAACATACACTAAGCCTAAGCTTAAGTCGGGCGGGCTGACGTCCACCGAACCCGCCGTTCTAAGTTCTTCTTTTTTCTGAATTTATTGTCATTGATCGTCATTTATTGTCATTTATTGTCATTTATTGTCATTTATTCATATTTATTGTGTATTGCCACTCAGGGTTACCTGGCCCTATATGCATACCTAGAAAACTCGTTGACGCATGTATTCCCAAGTATTTTATAATCATTTAGATAAAACATAGACATTGGCGCTAACGGTATACGATAAACACAACTGATTGAACAACAGAAATGCCGACACGATGCTTACTATCTAATGGCTCATAATGTTATAGATACATCTGAATGCCCTGAGGATGTAGGCTTAAATTTACGACTTCGCAACTTGCGGCAGAGCCAACTTTTTTGTGACTATTTTGCGACATATATATACTGAAAGCGCCTCCTAGGTCGACGAATTCCCAACTACCGTAAAAAATAGTTTAACTTTACTGATAATTGAAAAAACACAAAATCAGAAACCAATATTTTCATGCCCAGCTATATAATAGACTACCATTACACTAGTCGCCATAAGATTATAATGCAGAAATGAGCAGAAATTCGTTTGAACAATCGGCGTCGCAAACTTTGTCTTGTTCATAAAATCTCAAATCAACAATTTGATCCGAGATTTTTGCGTACAAAATTGCACGTAACGTGAACATTTCAAGCTTTAATATCACAAGATACAAAGCTTTATTTAGTGCCATTTTCAAACTCTTATTTTCTCGCTTTTAAATTAACCTTAGTCCAAATTGCACGTAATGTGAACATTTCAAGCTTTAATATCGCAAGATACAAAGCTTTATTTAGTGCCATTTTCAAACTCTTATTTTCTCGCTTTTAAATTAACCTTAGTCCAAATTGCACGTAATGTGAACATTTCAAGCTTTAATATCGCAAGATGCAAAGCTTTATTTAGTGCCATTTTCAAACTCTTATTTTCTCTGTATATCGGTTTTAAATTAACCTTAGTCCAAATTTTGAACAAACTTTTGATGTTTTCAGCCGAATTGTTAATCACAAAGCTTAAATATATATATTAAATTTTCCACCCATTCTAACTGCAAATTAGCTGCCGCTTCTATTCTTTTGTTTATTCAATCAATTTATATATACATCATTGAAAACAAGCTGTTTAAGAAATAGCGGGCCACTTCCAAAATCATCTACTTATTATAGAACTTCGATCCTGAAGCAAGATGCCGAAAATATGGTATTTTAAAAAATTTTCCTTGAATTTCCCTTTCAATCCACGCATGTTACTTCATTTATAAGAGGGCACGTTAATAGATATGTGCATAGTTTTCACGTATCCAAACGTGTATTGATTGAGATAATGTTAGCTTACTCAAAAAGTAAACCGCCTGGCGTAAAATATCATAGCACATTCTGAAACTAGCACATTCTGTCCAAAGCTCAGAATTTAGTTTAATTTGCGGTAAAACGGGTATTTTTAAATGGTCATTCTAAATTTTATCGAAATTTTATTTTTTATTTAAAATTTAATTTTACCTGTTGCTGTATAATGGCTGCTCCTTTTGACTTAAGTACTGGTCTCTATGTTGGAAGGCCACAGTCTTTAATATAAGTACAGAATGTTCAATATGGAATATATACCTGTATGGCGATAGTTGGGATATCGATTCTTGCTAACGCTTTGTAAAATCCTTAAAATTAGCTAAAACATTAGACCTCATTTCGACACATATACAGTTCCGTTTTCCAGAACTACCTACAAATACAAATATTTCAGCTTCGCATGTTGTCAAGACAAGCACATAGCACAGGTTATCTTAGCTTTCAGGTGTATGAAGCGCTTCAGTTGGTCGCGTTATCCTTGCCGTCAAAGGTAACAGCAAACATTGCTTCGGGACACAGATACTCAATGTTTTGAATTCAATTGTAAAGAACGAAAGCAAATATGATAAATTTTTGTTCGCCTAAACCTAAAACGCCTGTTTCGACTTAGGTTTAGATCATTTTGATGTCATATGCGTCGACAAAATCGTGATTGGAAGACCAATATCTGGCATTATTTTGCTAACGACCTAATTTAGTGTCAAGCTCAACAGGGTCTTCTTTCCCCGCCGACTTCCCTGTGTCCGTTGGTTTCGCTAGATAGTAGATAGGGACAGTAGGAATCTCGTTAATCCATTCATGCGCGTCACTAATTAGATGACGAGGCATTTGGCTATCTCGTCTAGGCCAGCATAATCATTATGGATTAATTGTCCCTGATCTGGGCTGGCCACGTTTTCCCTTTTTAATGAGAGGGAGCAACTCAGGGCGTTTCCAGAGGAACCCAACATCCACAGCTCCCCGCCGTTAAGCTAAAGGAGCCGCTTCACAAGTCAGTGCCATAGTGATCCCGCTAAATCGCTACTATCTTTTGTTCCCTGCCGTCTTTCGCGCATCCTATACGGACATAGCGGCGCTACTGAACCGGCAGTTAAGGAACGGAGTTCCCGAGTGTCGCTCTTATTGCCTTCTGTGCCCCCTTCGGGCTCCGAATGTTCTTTTGTAGAATGATTCAACGCATTCAATGCTACCTTCCAGTGATCTTACCACCACTAACTTCCGAAGACCCTTTGATATTCCGAGGTCTGCCAATAGTCTGTCTGATTTTCTTGACATGGCACCTCTATATGAGATAATTAGGGCTCCGTAGGTCACTGACGTAATTTCACACCTTCTATTATCGCTGTTGATGTTGTTTTTCACCCACGAGGTGATCTCGTCATTATCGTAATGTTGCACCTTAGAATTATATGCCCTTGATAATGCCCCCGGTTCATTGGTGGACACTATTGCGGTGTCTATTACGTATCCTTTACCATTTTTGCAAGCCACAATGTCCGGTTTTCGGAGACCAGCCCTGGTTGGAATTCTGGGCTCGACCAATACAGAGAATTTCTTTTTCACCAGGTTATTTGCTAGCATTTTTGAGGTGTTGTCATGCCTTTTGACCCTCTTGTCATGGACTCGATCGCATTTCTGCAGTATATGTCCGAGGGTTTCTTTCGAGCCACAGCCGGCGTCACACATAGGTATCACCTGGTTTCCTCTGTTAGCTCTACTTCGTGTCGGCCATAGGTTGCCCCTAATCTTAAGGGCCTTTGCAAACCGTCTGCCATCAAGCAGTAGGCCTCCATCCGTAATCCACTGGTGTATGTGTTTCGTCTCATCCATACCGATTGATCCCCGGCCGACGCGCGAGTTATGTTGGTAACGTTCCCGCCAGTAGAGGGATTCAGTCTTCCCACCCCTTATTTCCTGGACCCCTCCATTGACCAATACCTTTAGAAAGTCTGAGCTAGATTTGTCCTGTCTGTCCCGAAAACTCGCTGAGTTAATTGCTGCCCGAACATCTTCATCTAGACTAGCTTGTAGTCGTTCCAACCTTTTGGCTCTTCTCCAGGGAATGCTAGTGCGGAAGCACTGCAGTCCCAACCCACCATCTTCTAGCGCAGCGTAGAAGTAACCCATTGGCGTGTCTTTTGGTAAGAACAGGGCTTCTCTCACAAACTTTCTCACTGAGCTGTCCATTCCACAAAGGGTTTTCCGACTAACTTTCCCTAGAATCATCTCGTGCATTACTTTAGGTATGGCATTCGTCCGTAGGATGTACAAGCGCTGTTGTGGCTTCAGTGGCGCCGATCTTAGGTTCCGGAGGAGTCTATTGAGTTTCTCGGTTGACTTGCTGCCTCGGCCAGTACTGGAGAATGGGATTCCTAAGTACATATACGTCTCAACCACATTCATAGGTGGTATATCTTTCCCTTGTAACAAAGCGAACGGTCTAGGATCACAAAGAGTTCGCTTGTTCCTGCCGTCACTGATTATTGCCATAGTAGCACATTTGTCCGGGTTTGGCAATAACCCACCTTTCTCCAATATATTGCAAGTCGTATCGATACTCCTCTTTAAGCCCTCTTTTCCCCGGGATATAAGCACCAGATCATCCGCAAAAGCGAGTGCACTAAATCTGTACCCATTTAGATCGTACCCGACTCCAGACTTGGCTACACAGCAGAGCGCTTCGTCAATCACACCATTGAAGAGGAGAGGTGAGAGTGGATCGCCTTGTCTCACACCATTGGTCATCCGAAGCGTTTCTCCAAACAGTTCGGTTTGTCCTTTTTCATAGTAGTCCTTCAGGTAGTTACACAGGTGACTGGGAATACCCAGCCGGTAAGCAGCCCGAATTATACTATCATGGGACACACTATCAAACGCTTTTCGTAGGTCTATGAACCCGATCGCTATATCTCTTTTCTTGCGCCTTGAATCCCATAGAAGCGTGTCTAAGATGACCGTGTTTGCCGCACATCCATCGATTGTTCTGAATGCCTTCTGGGCTTCGTTTAGTTTGGCAACCGCACTTAGCCTTCTAGCGATGATCTTGTGAAACAATCTACAAACTGCGTTTGTGATGGAGATAGGACGGTAGTCACCCGGCGTCGTTGGCTTCTCAACCTTGGGTAATAGAACTGTCCTGCTTTCAGTAAAGTTTTTGGGCGGTGTACCTGCCCACAACACTGCATTTACGGCAGAAAGCAGCTTAACACTATCCATCGCCGTTAGGTCTTTCTTAAGAGAGTCATAGTTACTCCCGCCGTTTACCCGCGCTTGGTTGAATTTCTTCACTTTGACATTCAGAGCACTGGCATTTAATAAAGTTTATAGCTCCAGGCATGGAATAATTTTTATTAATAATGATATATATACGCCATAATTTCAGATTTCGATTTAGAAAATGAAGTTTACATCATACATGTGCAAGTTTAATGTCCGTCGGCGTAGAGGAAAAAGGGGCGTAGACGATGCCTGTATTGGAAGAGCGCTAGGCAAGGGGACTAATTAAACATTTTCCCATTGGTCCCCAATTATCCCTCATAATCTTGACCATTTTACCCAAATTTTGGTATGGTTTTTTTATAAAATTTTTCTAAATACAAAATGGAAGCGGAGTCGCTTCACACGAATAACTATGGCTTCGGCTGTCACAGTCCCGTTGTATCTCTTCCTAATCTCTATAATCACCATAACTTACACAATTCTGACAACAGGAGTTGCTAATTCCATCGTAATACATCTTTCTACTGTGCTTGTATAGGTACTATGCCAATAAATTTAACGTATTTAGGTGAAACAATATCACAGTTTTGCAAATGAAAGTTCGTATCGTAAAACAGACTTATTGCATGACATCTAGTTTTTATTTGCTGAGCTTATATTGTTGTTCTATAAAATTATTTCATAAATTCATAAGCCAGGCATCATAAATATCTCAAATATTTGACAGTTTAGAGTTTTCTACGAGAAGGCTAAATTGTTTAAAAATGTTTCAAATTATGAATGTTGTGCCAAATATTATAGTTTTAATACATTGCCTCACCTTGTGTAATGCTCAGTACCCACTAGAATCGGAAGTTCCGTTTTAAAATTCATAACGAATAAGACTATTTACGATTGTTGCGTAAACTCGTTATCCTCTTGCTGATCTGATCTAGTCACTGCTCTATTATTTGAATAAGGCTATATTTTCCTTTGAAGCCTATGCGGTCCTCATCACCAAGACATGATGAAAAGACTGAAATTAATACCGTACAACACTTTCCAGTACCGCGAATCCTGGTTTTTAACACAATTAAGATTTTTGGGCAATTTTATACATTCTATGCGGCCAGCCTCTTTATGTATTCCCACATTTTACCCATGTGTTCCAATATGTATTTATAAACTTTTTAAAGAATTCTCATTTAAAAATATATGTATATTTTGCTTTTAATAAAAATAATTGAAAATTTTGTGTTGTGGATTAGTTCTGTGATCATTTACCGTAATACTATTCTCAGAGTATTTCAGCTATGCAACCAATTAATAATATTGCATATATAATTTTCAATAAATGTTAAGACTCAGAATATAAACTACTTTATCGCAAATAATATACATATGCTGAACACAATTAAAAATTTAGTCACTCATAAAGACGAGCGGTTTTAATTATTTTAGAACAATAGAAATAGATTTTATAAAGCTATTTAAACGTTAAAATTTAGGTTCTTTCTTTACCTCACTAATCATTCTATGTTTTAAAGCACATCGCATAAAAATTCTTTATTCTGTTTAAACATTATTCTAGGTAAAATTAATTTTTGAATGTCAAATATCTAATTTTTGCGTTTGATTATAGTAAAATTATAAGTGGAAAAGTTTTGAAAAACTATATATAACTTGGATTCGCAAGTGTGTTTTTACTATTCAGCTATTGTCCAATATGCAACTAAGATTTGCATTTTTTCCTGCAAAATATTTTTTCCAAATTTAATGATAGAGCATGGCGGATTTTAAATATTTCTGAAATCACATATTTTTAGACCAATTTTGACAATGTAGCTCCCAAAATTTTGGCATATATCCACGATTCTAAATTGTTCCTTCTTTACATAGATTCAAGAATTATCAAGAATTCTAGTTTTTTAAGCCAAGTCCTTTAAATTTTGAGAAACTGGCTTTCGTTTCAAACATTAAAAACGGGTCGACATTTTGAAACTGAGCGAGAATAGCTACGATTAATATTGAATTTGTGTGAATCAACCAATTTGCACAAACAAAAATAATGGCAAACTTAATTAGACAAATTACTCGATGAGTAGAGAATTTGGAAAATCAAAGTACCTCCCAAGTACTTGTTTAATAACGCCGCGAACCATTTAAATATAAATAGAAGAAATACAGCAATACCCCATCCCAACCCTCTCTTTAAATCGTTCAAATAATCCAGGCGTAACCACTAAGATATTAAATTCAGGGCACTATAACATTGGGTTTAGTATCTTTCTCAGAAGTTGATTGACGGCTACCTTCATTAAGCCCACACATTATAAATTTGTTTAATTTAGGTGTGTTACTTTTGAAACACGAAAAATATTTAAATGATATTCACCTTAGCCGGTGGTTCTACGTCAGTCATCATTTTCCAAGCTTCTCGTAAATGATCTTATTATAGTATATAAAAATATATTTTGTAGTATATAATATATTACATACATTTTCTGCAGAATAAACATTGGTTTGGATAGAATACAAGATAAATATATAAAAGTTGAAATTTCGTAAATAACGAGAGAAATAATTATTCACAAAATATTTGTGTCAATTTAATTTTTAAGCTATACGCTTGTCATATTATATAATTTGGAGGATCAATAATAAGCAGAGTATTGAGGAAAACATTAGGTGGGTTGGACCTGAGAAGATTTAACCCTTTCATACACATTAGGTCCAAATGGACCCAATGCAGATTGTGAGGTCTTGTGCTATTAACCGGGTTTGTCGTGTGCTGGCATGTGTGTTTTTATTTGATCGCGCTGTGAGTTTCCTTTGAGAACAGAACAACAGGTCAAAGACAGTTCAGTGATTTGCGTACGCAACTTTCAGTCTACGATAAACCGGTTCGAATCCTGGCACCGGCTTGAATTTAAGCTTGCCTGCATTGCACTGCACAAATAAATTACTTCATTAAAGAGTCTAATCGGTTGCTTTCAACGATGTATAATGTTTATTAAACAATTTTTTGTTGTATGCCCTAAATTTTTTAGTTTTAGAGAAATGAAATTTAAAAGGTGTGGTCTAAGGGGCGAAAAGTCTGAAGGCATCCTAAAAATAACTGGAATTTGCTCAAATTTTCAATTAAATTATATAAACTGGGATCCGGATTCATACCATATATATATACGTATCCGATTATTGATCTTGATGTTCTATCAGTATGTCAACACGTCATTCTGTCAAAATTCAGATAAGTTATACTGCACGCTATTTAGATCATGTCAGGATTTTCTGTCGAGTTTAGGAAAACTTAACACGAGTACCATAAAGACAAAAACTACCAATACAGAATGAAACGGTGATAATTGATGCTCAATTGTGAGTGAAGGCTTAGGCTAAGACTTGGGCTTTGAGGGGAAAATTTTATATAATGACCCAAAGCGTAGGTAAAACAGCTAGGTGTGATCTCGTGATTTATTATTTTACCGATTTCAGGTTGATATTTATATATTTACTCTCTTCGAAATCATATTTAATAAACATCATTTATTTTAAATACAAATATACAATATTTTATTCAATATTCACTTAATCATAATCCCTTTCCGTATTATTAACCAACTAAGTCCGCTGCTTATACCTTAACTGTATTTATAGATATTTGTTATAAAAAACCAGAAATGGTGCATCGGATATTGCCAAACTGCCAGCTGTTGAGCTCAGTTCTATCGTCTTGCTTTTGTGCGATCGTATTAGCTGAAATTGATATTAACTGTAAGAATTTTTCTTTATCATTGAGTATTCTATTTCAGACCAAACCAAAATTAGAGGCACGTGAAACGCTTAAGGTGATTCAAAGAGGTGGGACAGTTACGATGCTGCAAGATCCATGATGCATGCGTAAACCTAAGCTGCGCCCCTTACCATACTCTTTTGACAAAGGCGATTGCCATTCATTTGTTCACTGAACACAAATTTCATTTTTGCGTTAAAGAACAGAAATTAGTCCGTTTCATATTTCGTACATTATAATTTGAAAATGTTCGCGAACACATTGGTGTTAAAGTACAGGGGCCGAATTGCATTCGCTAATGGCGTTATGGAACACAATTATGTCGAAATTCGATATGGCTATAGAAATCCGAGTTTTGTTCGTTAACAACGTTTTGTATATGGTGTCAAAAAAGGATAGTTGGGCGTATCTTAAGTTTACTCTTGCATGACTTTATTCTATGCTTTTTGTTCAGTCATAGTGATTTGTTCATGGATTTCTCATTCACTTCGGTGGATATAAAAATATATGCGAAATTTTAACCTGTAGTACATAACTTTCATGCATACTTTTGTATATATAAGTGCATTGTAACAATACTAAGCAACCATCATGCACATAGCGGGAAAGACTGTATACCAATCAGAATGCTTATGCTGACCAGTATTATGCTATTTTAAAGCATAACTATAGCAAATATCTTCAAGTCCTTATAGTTTGCAAAATATTAAGCAAAAAACCAGTTATTTGGTATAACTATGCTAATTACTAAGCATAATTATGCAAATTGTGAACCTAAAATATTGTGGAACTAATAGTTATAGTGTAGGCAGCAGTGCGTTCAAAGATTTGTACGCACGGTTTATGATGAGTTCAAACGAGTGCGACAGCACGAGTTTGAACGAGCTGCCGTGTGTACAAATCTTTGAACGCGCTGTTGCCTATGTCACAACTGACTTGTTATATAGATAACCGTGCATTCAGACATTTGTATGCACGGATTTCACTATATAGACTATATTACAAACATAGATATATCTCAATATTTAGAACATTTATGCTTCAAAACATAAGATATATAAGCTTTATTTTGCTAAATATAAAATAGAATTTTTACTACTTTAGCATATTATGCTTAAATGTTTAGATTTAATAATGCTAATATTAAACATTCAAATTTCGCCAAAAGTTTGCAATAAGCATAACTCTGCTTAAAATTAACCATAAAACTATGCTAAATATATTAAGCATAAGCATTTCCTGTAATATATAGGAAATCCCATAACGCAGGATCTTTCATGACTGGCATTTTGTTTGAAAAAGCTAGACTCTAAGGATATAAAAGCGTTATGAAATATGGAAGTTTCATTAAGTCGAAAGCAGGAACAGATACTCTTATCAGAACCGGTCGTGTATAGATGGTTCTGGCACGCTTCATGCTTTTACTAGACATAACTCCAGGACCGGCTAGTTTCTGTGAAATCATAGCATTCTCAGATCGGGTGCAGCTTGATACAATTATCAGCCTCCAACTCCCCTCCCCGCGCCCGTCCCAAAGTCCTTTTCTTTTAAAATAGATGGTACGCTGCAACCGTTGGATCGACCTTCTGTGAAAACATTAGTTTGATGCAATATTAATAGCTATTTGCTAGCTAAGTAATTTCCTGATAACATAAACAATTTTCTATAGCTAAATAGGAGTTGTGAAATGTGCATCGTGAAGCTCCACTGGCTATCCATTAGAAACTGACTATCGTGAGCTGACCACAAACGTTGAGCTTTCACTTTTAACAATATGTGATAATGTTATGGATTGTACATATCTGTCCGAATAATAGTTATTGTACTAGATGGCTCGTGACTAGTGGAGCTGGAAACCCAGAAGCTTTAATCATTTCCACGAACCTAATGCTAAAGCATTGGTAGCCTCCTTCGGAGCAAGATATTGACATGTATTGTCTTTTATCACACGTTGTTTTCAAAGCAACGCCCGCCCGAATTACCTAATGATTGCTTAGATCTAGGGTTTTTAATTCGTCGGACATGAGTTCTGTACGCAATGTTTTATTAAAAGTGCTTAGATCTAGGGTTTTTAATTCGTCGGACATGAGTTCTGTACGCAATGTTTTATTAAAAGTGCTTAGATCTAGGGTTTTTAATTCGACGAACATATTTCTAGTACGCAATGTTTTATTAAAAGTGCTTAGATCTAGGTATTTTCTTTTATCACACGTAGTTCTGTAAGCAACCTGTTTTATTAAAAGTGCTTAGATCTAGGGTTTTTAATTCGTCGGACATGAGTTCTGTACGCAATGTTTTATTAAAAGTGCTTAGATCTAGGGTTTTTAATTCGTCGGACATGAGTTCTGTACGCAATGTTTTATTAAAAGTGCTTAGATCTAGGGTTTTTAATTCGTCGGACATGAGTTCTGTACGCAATGTTTTATTAAAAGTGCTTAGATCTAGGGTTTTTAATTCGTCGGACATGAGTTCTGTACGCAATGTTTTATTAAAAGTGCTTAGATCTAGGGTTTTTAATTCGTCGGACATGAGTTCTGTACGCAATGTTTTATTAAAAGTGCAACTGTATTTCAATGCTGCTTTTTTGACTTTTTTTGATGTATTTTTGTTCTAGCACTCGGGTTCATCGACGAACAATTTCTAGCCGGAGCAAAACAAGCAGCAAGTCTTGAAACCGGCGGAATTACTGGTCGGGCTACAAACGCCGAATTCGAGGGTGAAATATGTAACGTCAACAAATTTCCTGTCCCTGGTGATCAGCCTCAAATGTTTTACATGTGTAAAACCCCGAATTTAGATGGATCGATTTGGCCATGGTAAGAAACGAACACTACAAATTTGCCTGAGTTAATTTTAAATCAGTCTGATTTATATCTCTTCAGACTTCTCAAAACCGGATCGGAACGTAGCAGAAAGGGTTCCACTGAAGTAATAAATTTTTGCTGCTGCATACACCGAACTATAGCAGTTTAGACATTTGAAAAAAGAAACATCCACGATAGAGTCGATTTTAAACATATTAAAGCGCCTAGGTCGGTGAAATCCCGGCTACTTTAAAAATTAGACTTTAATGATAACAGAAAAAAATAAATAAAAAGAAAAACAAAATTACTACCAGTATCGGAATCTTAATGGCTAGCTATGTAATAATGTGTGCCATTATATCAGCCGCCATAAGATCATATATAATTCAAAAATGAGCAGGATCTCATTTCGACCGTGGACGTCGCAACTTTCAGCTTAGATGTATCCAAGGGTAGTAGAAGGCACAACTAGGTGACTTTATCTTTGCGGAAATACAATGTTTTATGCTTATATTTTACAAAGTTGTGGGTTTCATTACCAAAATTGCATATTTTTATTAGAATTTTAGTGCACCAAAAGTACAACGGTAAGTTGGAATACCAAAGTGTCGAGATTATCCTATTATCCTTTACTAGAGGTTTAAACTTTAAGACATTTCGAAATCTAAAATGTCCAATTCAAACTATATATTTGTTTTCAATAAGTAAATATTTGAATTTAATACAGCTAAGAAAAATTATAACTAATCTTGAGTTAAATCTTAGTTAGATTTTGTTTTTTATGTTCCTTTAGTTAGCTGTGCCAAAAAATTTATGGTTTAGTTTACCAATTCAAATCCAAACATTTTAATTGTACCAAGAGTCCCCCCAAGTAACCCTGAGGGGCGTTACGTTATAACGTTAGAAAAAAAGAACAGCTTAGAGCGGGGGGTTCGGGGGGCGGCAGCCCCCCGACTTAGGCTTAGGCTTAGTGTATGTGTCATATAAGGACCTTAGCTTAGGCTAAGACTAAGGCTTAGGCTTAGTATATCGAGAACGGCAAGGCCTGCATTTTATTTACGCCCCTCAGGGTTACTTTATCTCAGTCTATAATTGGTTCGTTCAGATTTAACCAATGTATTTCTAAACTGTTTATTCATTTAAAGGAAACAAATTGGCGTTTGGACGAAAATGAGATGTCGCTACGGGAAATGGTTCTTGCTGGATACAGCAAGACGTAACTGAACGAAGTAGACGCGACAAACGTATCGCTTTTATCGCAGGCCTCGCT
>JASANE010001854.1:0-26831 GCA_030248225.1 Trileptium ribeirensis
TTGGGCCCGGGTCCGTGGCCAAATATGGACCTTTGGGTCAAAATTTTCGAAAATTTTTTTCCACGTAATCTGGGGTAATTTGATGTGCTGAACACGAATATCGACTCCAAATTCTCATACAGGCCATATTTCGGCCGGTATGGGGTCATCCTTGGGCCCCGGGTCCATGGCCAAAAATGGGCCTTAGGGTCAAAATTTTCGAAAATTTTTTTCCACGTAATCTGGGGTAATTTGATGTGCTGAACACGAATATCGACGCCAAATTTAGCTACGGGCCATATTTTGGCCGGTATGGGGTCCCCTTTGGGCCCCGGGTCCGTGGCCAAATATGGGCCTTTGGTTCAAAATTTTCGAAATTTTTTTTCGGCGTAATCTTGGGTAATTTGATGTGCTGAACACGAATATCGACTCCAAATTCTCATACAGGCCATATTTCGGCCGGTATGGGGTCATCCTTGGGCCCCGGGTCCATGGCCAAAAATGGGCCTTAGGGTCAAAATTTTCGAAAATTTTTTTCCACGTAATCTGGGGTAATTTGATGTGCTGAACACGAATATCGACGCCAAATTTAGCTACGGGCCATATTTTGGCCGGTATGGGGTCCCCTTTGGGCCCCGGGTCCGTGGCCAAATATGGGCCTTTGGGTCAAAATTTTCGAAATTTTTTTTCGGCGTAATCTTGGGTAATTTGATGTGCTGAACACGAATATCGACTCCAAATTCTCATACAGGGCATATTTCGGCCGGTATGGGGTCATCCTTGGGCCCCGGGTCCATGGCCAAAAATGGGCCTTAGGGTCAAAATTTTCGAAAATTTTTTTCCACGTAATCTGGGGTAATTTGATGTGCTGAACACGAATATCGACGCCAAATTTAGCTACGGGCCATATTTTGGCCGGTATGGGGTCCCCTTTGGGCCCCGGGTCCGTGGCCAAATATGGGCCTTTGGTTCAAAATTTTCGAAATTTTTTTTCGGCGTAATCTTGGGTAATTTGATGTGCTGAACACGAATATCGACTCCAAATTCTCATACAGGCCATATTTCGGCCGGTATGGGGTCATCCTTGGGCCCCGGGTCCATGGCCAAAAATGGGCCTTAGGGTCAAAATTTTCGAAAATTTTTTTCCACGTAATCTGGGGTAATTTGATGTGCTGAACACGAATATCGACGCCAAATTTAGCTACGGGCCATATTTTGGCCGGTGTGGGGTCCCCTTTGGGCCCCGGGTCCGTGGCCAAATATGGGCCTTTGGGTCAAAATTTTCGAAATTTTTTTTCGGCGTAATCTTGGGTAATTTGATGTGCTGAACACGAATATCGACTCCAAATTCTCCTACGGGCCATATTTCGGCCGGTATCGGGTCACCGTTGGGCCCCGGGTCCGTGGACAACTACGTCGGGGCCATATTTCGGCAGTCATCCTTCGGCCACGGGGCCATATTTCGGCAGTCATCCTTCGGCCACGGGTCCATGGCCAATAATGGACCTTAGGGTCAAAATTTTCGAAAATATACATACATATACATATCGTGTATACATACATATATGTATGTATGTATGTATATATGTATGTGTATATACATAAATGTATGTCTTTAGGTTGTCATATTACGCAAAATGGTTTTTTCGGCAGCCGGCAATGCTTCCTCCGTCGGGCGGCGTCGGCGTTACTCCACGACGGACAGTCTATGTTTCATTGATTTTGTGGATTGCGGTTGGTTCGCTAACAACGATCATGCACATTGGTGTGAAATACTTTTGATAATGGCAGGTGACGTGGAGAAGAACCCAGGTCCAAAAAATATTTTCCCTTGCGGTTACTGCAGTCAAAACGTTGGACTATCAAGTGTTCGCTGCAGCGGACCATGTGGTTTGTGGTTTCATGGGAAGTGTTGTAATTTTTCCAAACTTCAATTGCGTCGATTAAAAAATGATCACGGTTGGAAATGCACAAGGTGTACGACTCCACATGACAATAATGACTCTCCACCATCATTAGCTACCGGGTATATTGAAAATGTCATTGCTGCTGTTATAAATTCGGCGGTTTCTCAATATGCTGGCGGTAATTCTGACACTAAACGTTGGTGCTCACCGGAATTACCGTCAACGTCACGTCAATCACGCGAACCGAATTTACCATCAATGTCCCGTCATGCTATTGAAGATTCGCCATCTGAGCAATCAACAGCGGATTCTCAATATGTTGGCGGTAATTCTGACGCTGCACGTTGGTGCTCGCCGGAATTACCGTCAACGTCACGGCAATCACGCGAACACAATTTACCATCAACGTCGCGTCATGCTATTGAAGTTTACCCATCTGAGCAGGCAACAGCGGATTCTCTATATGTTGGCGGTAATTCCGACGCTGCACGTTGGTGCTCTACGGAATTACCGTCAACGTCACGGCAATCACGCGAACAGAATTTACCATCAACGTCGCGTCATGCTATTGAAGGTTCCTCACCTGATAAGTCAAAAATAATATCGACGGTGCATCAATGTAACATTTGTATGACGACTTCTGCCGATTCTGTACAGTCGGGAACTGTTGACACTGAAAGTATGATCACTGAAGTTGTAAATTACGTAGCTTTTCAATTTGGTGGGGTAAATACGCTTGCTGCTACAAATCGACAAAGAAAAAGCCGTGCAAATCAAACTCCAGAAAAGCGACAGAAAATAGCAGTAATGGATAGGCTGCGACATCAGCATCAATATATGGACATGGCCACCATAAATACTCACCGTGAACGCAATAAACACGAAAATATGAACCAGAAAGCTATCGAATATGATAGAGAACGACATCGTCACGAAAACATGGACGAGCAAGCCGTTCAACAGCATCGCGAAAACAATCGTCTCGAAAACATGGATGATCTATCCGTGCAACAGCATCGTGAACGCAATCATCACGAAAACATGGATGATCAAACCGTCCAGCAGCATCGCGAACGCAACCGTCACGAAAACATGAATGATCAAGCCGTCAAACAGCATCGCGCATGCAACCGTCACGAAAACATGAATGATCAAGCCGTCGAACAGCATCGCGAAAACAATCGTCGCGAAAACATGGATGATCAATCCGTGCAACAGCATCGTGAACGCAATCGTCACGAAAACATGGATGATCAAGCCGTCCAACAGCATCGCGAACGCAATCGTCACGAAAACATGGATAATGAAGCCGTCGAGCAGCATCGCGAACGCAATCGCCACGAAGACATGGATAATGAAGCCGTCGAACAGCATCGCGAACACAATCGTCACGAAAACATGGACGAGCAAGCCATCCAACACCATGGCCAACGAAATCGTCACGATAACATGAACGACCAAGCCGTTGAAGACCATCGCGAACGCAATCGCCACGCAAACATGGACGGGCAAGCCATTGATCAGCATCGCGAGCGCAATATTCACGAAAACATGGATGATGCGGGAATAGCAGCGCACATTAATCGTGGGCGACAAAATAGGGTACATCCTCCACAGTTAAACAGTGCGCGTCGCCCCTACATTGAGATACAAGTTCCACTTCACGATTTAGGACCAATGACAGTCATATGTCGACATTGCGAAGCACAACATTGGTTGGACGAACGGATTGGTGGCGCTGCTGATAATCCACATTTCTCTTCATGTTGTAAGCAAGGAACAGTAAGGCTTTTGCCACGACACCCTCTACCACAACCCCTCAATGATCTACTAACAAACAATGACAGAGTGAGCATAGACTTCAGAAAATCCATTCGTCGTTACAACAATATCTTCTGTTTCACATCCATTGGAGCAAATATTGATCCAACTCTTGCAAATGAACGAGAAGGCGTTTTTACATACCGATTACAAGGCCAATTAGTGCACAAAATTGGTTCTCTTCTTACAAATTAATTAAAACAATTAATTAAAAAAAGGCACGGAGAAATCAGCATTAAATTATATATTACAACTATAGCAACAATAATATGCGCGGAGAAATACACAATAAATTATAGCAAAAACACAATGCGCAGAACATTCGGCCATCAATTATACCAAGAGCAAACTGTACATCAAAACGACAACGCTCATAATCAAGCCAAACGTCAAACAAATGACAACCTCAAAATTACGACGCCGAAAACGTTCATATCGACAATAACATCGACCAAACGAAACGGTAAGTTATGCATACCTATATACAACATGTTATCACCATTATAACAAAATAAATGTTACCGACTGCTAACAATATATATAGGGGTCATCGACACAGATGCTTTCACATCATGCATAAACAATAAATTCAATTGGTGCCATATTTTTACTACATTTCCTTATATAATGAGCGACGGGCGAAGCACGGAGGCCCCAACTGGGGCGTGGCCAGCCGAAGGCTGGCGCGGGCCGAAGGCCCGCCCACGCCCTAGTATATATATATAGATATAGATCTATATATATAACTATAGTTTCTAAACTAGTTTCAGAAGAAGTTGGGTAAAATTTTTCTACACTAGTTATATATATAGGTCAGTGTAGGTGGTTTTTGCAATATTGCTGGTAACAACTTACGCTACGTGTATGTGCTTTACCTTAAATATTTTAGGCATAACTAAAGGATAATTTTCTGAATGGTAATTTATGCATTTATGAGGTAAGGTCAGTCACATAAGGTGACTGTATCATGTTTTTTGTCGTATGTAGTGCTACTAAGGGCGTGTATATAGCATTTCGCTTCAGTAAAGAGTGTATTATTTTTTCGAGACCTATGTGTAAAACACTGGATATTTTCAAATTTCGTTGGCTAAATACCCAATAAAGTACCCAAAAACCCGTTTCAGAAGATAGAGCATTGAAAATGATAGTCAAAACCTTATACGATATGCGCTTTTAACAGGTAACCAATGCAGGTCATGGAACACTGGGGTGATATGCTCTTCCGCTGTGGTGATTCCGCTTCTGGAGACAAATCACCAAATAGCGTAATTTGACGCAATAATCGTTTAGGTATGATTTAATCTATTCGATCGATGTCAGTGATAGCAAGTTCAGGTTAGCTATTACTCTGATACTGCTGTTGTGAGTTGGTACTGCAATACCCGACTGGCTGACACACTGCACGATTATTTGATTACCTTAACCTAGGCCTTAGATTTACACTATTACTTGCCAGTTATATTAAATAAGCCGCCCCTGACTGGCTGACGTACTACGTTACCTATAACTGCGTAGTAGCGGTCGACAAATATTCAGTTAGAACTTTTCTAAGAAGATAAGCCCCGACTAGTTAGCCTATCGGTCAAATAGCAAGAAAGGTGCCCGAGGTGGTGATCCGATTCCAGACCCCTTACTCACCCGGTCTACTCAAGGCTAGTTCTCCTTGTCAAGCCTACCCCGACTGGCTGCCGACCCGACAAGTCGCACTACTAACCAATGAACCCACCTGCTGCTCGCCCTGGTAAGCTCACTCGACACGAAACCGTTACTAACTACTATCTGCTGGTATGCTATCACTCCTACTACAATTATTGTCACTTATTTTTCCAGATAAAGTTAATATTACTAGTTTAATTAAATATTTAATTAAAAATATATACTTAATTGTGAGTTGCCACTATCAAGCTCCATCTTCGAACCAATCACTGTTCTAAAACCAAATAAATAATAGCGAACCCGAGATCGGCTTAAATGTTTAAGTCAATGAACTTTGAAGCCAAAAATATTCGATGCCAAGCTTTAAATTTTATAAAATTAACGTTACAAGCCGTTACTTAGGAAAACTAAGCCATAACAAATGCGTGAGGCTACCCGAACAGTGGTAGCTAAGTAAGCAAAATATAATTAAACAAATTTAAAAGCAACATCAACCATTCTTATTCGCACAGTTTTTATGCGTATCCACGAGCCAAACTATAGTTACTAAAGCATCAGCGTAATTCTTTACGCTCTAAACATGAGATGTTTAGACACCAAATCAAAGAAAAAGCTCACTAAACACGACGGAATCTCAAATCAAACTAATACAAAAGAAAAGAAGCTAGATGTATGTTAGCTAATAAATAAACAAAGTCAAATTAGGCATAATTCGACGAAAACAACAAATCAAACATTTGAGGATGTACAAGGGACGGAAGAAATTTTTAAAAAACCCGGAACAAAAATGGGAATTTTTGGGTTTCTGGAGCCTGGGTACCTATGGTAGCCTACCGGATCCCAACTGTAAGGGATCTGCAAGGCTACTAGGGGATTTCCGGTCCAAACCCACCCCAAAACCCCAAAATCAATGTAAAACCTAGGGTTGGTCACCAATTCACTTATTATTTCTCTCCTTTCCCTGGGCTTTTCTTTCTTCCTTGTTTGCTTGTTTTCTTCCTTGTTTTCGCGCTAATTTGCACAATTAGCACTCGTTACATTTATTAACTAACATGTGTTAGCTTAAGTTTTTGTTTTTCAATCAGTCTAAGTTTCTAAGTTTAACTCTGGTAGTGTTAGGTGACCTGTTTCGGCGGAAAACATCTCACTTCTGGATTTAATTGCAACACAGCGATTTTGAATACATACTGTGCATTTATTTGGAATTTCGACATACTACTTATCGATTTATTGTTTTGTTTAATAGTGATCATCTAACTAGCCTGTTATGAATCTTTTGAATTTATTTACGAGGTTTTACGTTTTCTACGATTAGTTTTGCACTTACTGGGTATTATCCGATTTTCGGCACTCCTTGGGTTGGGGGTGGGGGAAATCAGGGAATCGTCGTACAGCGATGATTTTGGTACCATTCGACTCAGCGCGACGCGGCGAGTTCAACGGTACCAAATTTGACCATATTACAATAACTTTGAAATTTTTCAAATTTTGCCCTCAGTACGTTGAAAAATCGAGAAAAAATTTTTATGAGCAAAATAGACATAAGTAGCATAGATACACGCAGAATGACGAGACAAATTCAACCGTGCCTTATTTATCATGATATTTTCACTCTTTAGCTAGTTATGGCTGAAAAAACAGCTAGTAATGTTTGCCATCGACAATTTGCCCACTGAATGGATTATGCAGCAGGCTAAGATTGCATCAGACACAACAACGAATTGGTATAACTACTATCGTGACATTGCTGTGGCCTACGATAATCAACACTGCCAAAATACTGTACTCGGAGGGCCAGGCCTTGATGTTGAGGTGGACGAATCCATGTTCTTTCGGCAAAAATATAACCGCGACATGCCCAGAAGGAAACATGGATGGGTTGTCGGCATGATCGAGCGTCAAACCGGCAAGTGCCTTTTGTTTTCGGTTGCTAATCGTACCGCTGCGACCATCATACCTCTTATCCAGCAACATATACGGCCCGGCACACGCGTCATCACGGACAGTTACCAAGCTTATGTCCAAGGTCTCCGCCGCTTACCCCATCCGCAGCCATATCTTCATGCAACGGTCAATCATCACAACCGCCAGTTCGTTAACCCAGACAACGTCCATGCCCACACCCAGAACATCGATGGCCTCTGGGGAACCCTTAAGAACTTCATGAGGCGTCGACAAGGCATACCCGACACATTGTTCCACCGTACTTTGATCGAGTTTCAGTCTCGCCGCCGTTTCTCCCACAACATCCTCGGAGCTGTAGTGGGCCAAATTCGCGATCAACATCCTTTTTAATTGTAAGTTGTTATAATTTACGTTACAATATAAATGTTAGACTAAGCCTAAGCCTTAGACTAAGCCTAAGTCTTAGACTAAGCCTAAGCCTTAGACTAAGCCTAAGCCTTAGACTAAGCCTAAGCCCTAGACTAAGCCTGAGCCTTAGCCTAACCCTACGCCTTAGACTATGCCTAAGTCTTAGACTAAGTCTGAGCCTTAGACTAAGCCTAAGTCTTAGACTAAGCCTAAGCCTAAGCCGGGGGGCTCCGCCCCCCCGGACTGCCCGTACTAAGCTGTTCTCCCGCTAAACCTAATCACGATATGACCAATGCCAAAAAATCCATCCATTTAAACGCATAAGAATTTCATTTAAAAATATCAGTTTTCGCTTGCTTTCCCAGTATCGGGCTCCATATGTCGTTACCCTGACTGCCTACGGATTCGTGCGATACACCGTTCGATAGCGCATGGGATCTTCTATTTCATTTCATCTTCGAAACTTGAGCCAAATCGGCCCATCCAATAAAAAGTTATGGTAAAAAATGTAAAAAAACCCAAAATCCACATTTTTAAAAAAATTCAGACCCCTGAAATTAGGGCCCCTTGCTGAAGCCCCCTTAAGAGATAGAGCCCGGAAACCTTCTCCATTGGAAAGAGCGGGAAAAATTACCCCCAGGGGGTTAGGGGGAAGAATATTACAGCTAAGCTTTAGGAAAAAAATTGCCAGAAAAGCCTCCATATCCCCCAAAAATCCGAAAATAAAAGAATGTTGAATCAGCATATCGGAGGTTATACCTGAAAAGGGGTGACCCTGATCTCGAAGAGACCGGTTTTGGGGGTGAGAGATGATTGGGGGTCCAGAGACTATGGGGGCTATACCTGAAAAGATGGTGGGCCCCTTCCCTGATTTTCCCCCCAACCCAAGGAGGGCCCGATTTTCCATGGTTGTGATTAAGGATTATGGTTCTCGATGCACAGGTGCCAGACATTAATTCCATTTATAAAGAAACTTTATACTAATCATCGGAGCCTAGGATTGCGTATTTTTGCTTACAAAATTAACGTTGAGTTATAAAACATTTCACAAATAGGTACATTATTCCAATATTATTTATATTATTCTTAATAATTGCACAGTTAAAATTGAGTCGAAGCGTAACGCTAACAATAACGGGTCTCATTCGAGTTCCAAAGCGAGTTCCCAAGATTGAGAAATACCCCGTGGAGTTAGCTGGGAAGGAAATTCGTAAGCATTCCCTGGGCGAGTTAGGGACGTGGGTAACCCGACCAAATAATTAATTTCACTAGATAGTACCTTCCAACTATTAACTAATTATGGATCGGGTCTAGCTAGCCGTCCGGAAGCGGGAACGTTAAAATAACGGCACGTAATTAGCGTAAATCTAAGGCCCAGGACAAGGTATTTAAATAAACGTACCGGTCTAGCCGTCCGGAAGGCTACGTACGAACCTTACACAAAAGGAAAACTTAAGGAACTATTAGTGTAAATCTAAGGAAAAAGTTAAGGTAGGTACCCAAATAAACGTACGGGTTTAGCCGTTCGGAAGGGTTCGTACAAACCTCATAATAGGAAGAATAATCAATACCTAACCTAACGTTAACTTAACAAATAAATATTTAGAATAATAGTGCGCTCAACTCTGAGTTTGAGAAAGTATAAAAAGCAAGGCTCACAAAACAAAATCGAAGTGCTACGAACCGAAATCTAAGCAAAATTGTAACGGTGCATAGTTGAAGCGAGTAGCTCAAAATATTCGGAAACTAACAAGGTATAGGTGGCATACATATTTGTGTTTGAAACGGCTTAAAAGTAACTCAGTGTTTGAGTTATTGACGTATTATACCTACTAATTTCAAATAAACATAACTTTCTTGTCTTTCTTGGTTTTATGCTGAAACCGTGTGTCAAGCAAATCAAAGTAGACGTGCTGCAGCGCCATAGCAACCCAAAATACGCAGATGGAATAGACGCGAACCAAAGGTACATGACCGACAATAGTTTCTCGCTGGCATACTACTGACCACAAAAGGAACACCACATCTTCGAGTGAAGAATCGCCTCCCAATCTAAATTCTGATAGCAGTCATAATAAACATACATTCCAACCCCTACCCCTTTAGATCTTTAAAAATATAACACCAACAATAACATTAAACTGCGCAATTAGCAACAAATATATACCGTTTGTTTACAATTAATTAAAAATTATAAATTTCGCAATAAAAATAAATATATCACCAACGCTAGCTAAGTAATTGCAAGGTACAGATTGGAACAAAAGCATTTTGGGACATTCATTTAATGTGTAAATATTATAATTATTACCTTCAGGTTCCATTAATTGCCACATATTCCGGGCGTTAGTTAGCAATCTCTACAAGCGGGTAAATGTCGTGTGCGGTTGACCAGAAAACAAATAATTCCGATTATAACCAATCAAACACTGAATTGACAAACGAACAGCAAAGAAAAGTGTAAAAGGGAGTAAATATATTTTTCAAAGATTTCTACCTTGTTTTAAAAATTGCTAAAGATAACTTTGTTTAGTGCTTTCCGAAAGCTTCGTGAGTCTCTTGCTGTAGTTGTCACCAAGTTTCCTGAACCAATACAGCTTAGCAATTTGTGTCATGGGTCAATAGCGCAAACTGCAAAGCCATGTTTCAGAGAGTTTAATATGAACATTGGTTTTAAAGTTTCCTTTATTGTTCACGTGCATTTGATTCGTAGGGCATTATAAAAAAATAAGCGCTACAGATGGCTTCTTACAACAAATTGTGCAAAACGTATAAGATCAAATTTTGAGAATGTTGCTATTTCTGTAACATCACTGTTCGCAATAATTGCTTGGATTGTGAGTTGCACATAATATGGAAATATCCTACTACTAGACGATGGAATAAAAGATAATGAAGTGCTAGAAAATACCATGCAGTTGACGGATTACATGGTTTTACGCCTCGTATACATGCTATTGCGTAGGAAATGCTTATGCTTCATAATGACCTAGCTTAATTATGCTTAATTGCAAAATTTTACCAATATTTGATGCTTAATTAAGCTGTATTATTCCTAACTGACATGTACATATGCGCGAGTAAAGTTAAAGTGACCCCACCAATCATCCATTTTGTAATTTTGCATAAAAATTGTTACTGAACGCTTTTTGTTTAACTGAAATTGGCGTGAAACAGTTTGGGAACGCATTATTCGTGATTAAAATCTTGCCATTTTGCTTTTGCGAAAATTCAAGTATAACTAGTAACTCTGTCGAAATTTCAGAACATCGTGAAGCATAGGTACACATATGCCTTTTGCGTGGACAGCCAATCAGCTTTCGACAGCATACGTCGATATGCTATATTTGGATATCACACAATGCCGCACTGGTTAGAACAAAATTAACACCGGCGATAAGTTTCCCGTACCCGAACCCCCCCAAGTCCAAGCTATCAGCCTCCGAGATCGTCACAATAAAATTAAAAATTTTGAACCGTGTGGCCTCCATACCCCCGTACCCATAAAACCATTTGTCACAGAGCAAAATTAACACCGGCAAAGAGTTTCCCATGCCAGAACACCCAGAACAAAAGTTTTCAACCGCCAACGACATCGGAATAAATTTTCGAATTTTGGGTCGATGATCTACAACGGTGCCGTACCTCACATCCCATAACTCCAGAACCAGAGCCTTAGCGGAAAATCAAAAAAGACGCATCGGAATTCATCATTTTACTGTGAAATAAAACCAACCAAAGAAAAAAATTCGAAAGTTAAGATAGAAATAGCTTTGCTTCCGTGAGGGGTACTAAAATAATGTAAAAACCTTCATTTCGATCCCTGTCCCCGAAAACAGACCCCAAATCAAAAAAAGTTTGGGGATGTACACGGTAAATCGAATATGCCGGTTAGAATGAGCCCAAGATCATGAAAATCGGTTAACCCTTTCATGCCGGAATTAATTTGTGTATCGTGCAATGTTTGACAAACTCAAGAATGCGCCAGGCATCGAACCCGGAACGTACGAATAAAATTTGTGTCCGCAAATCACTGAGCTATCTGGGAGCTGTTGCTCGGTTCCTTAAGGAACATCACAACGTGAACAAATAAAATAACGCACGTTCAAACGTACGATATACGACAAACTCAGTAAACACATCGACTCGTAATGTGCGTTAGGTCCATTTGGACCTAGCCGGTATGAAAGGATTAGTTATGCGATTGGTTAATTTCTGCTTAACCCTTTCATGCCGGAATTAATTTATGTATCGTACAATGTTTGACAAACTCAAGCCCTCGCCAGGCGTCGAGCCCGGAAATTACGGCTAAAATTTGAATACGCAAACCACTGAGCTATCTGGGAGCTGTTGCTCGGTTCCTTAATTAACCTCACAACGTGAACGAATAACAACGCACGTTCAAACGTGCGATATACGACAAACTCAGTAAACACATCGACTCGTAATGTGCGTTAGGTAAATTTGGACCTAGCCGGTATGAAAGGATTAAGTCGTTCCCTATTATGGCCGATTACACGTACAGATGGAATTTAAAAGCTTTCACAACTGCAACACATTACCTCCACTACGTTACACTACGCTCTGACTACCCAATTTTTGAGATAAAATTTGTCGAATTCGAATTAAGCCAGTGTGTTCGCGAGCACCAAGAGCTTAAATACAGTATAGATTTTCTTGTTACATCGCTTTTGCATTAAATTTATTCCCGAACACTGAATAATATTAATTTAAGTGATTAGGTATGAGACAACCAAAATTCTGCAAACTGAAAGCGACGAAATTCAATTAGAATACAATGTTCTGGCAATTTCATTTTATTTTGCCAATTTTCGGTTAGCGAATAACCGAATGAAATTTAGCCTATTTCAGTAACAAGGAATTGCTATTCCATATCGGTTACTGCAAAATAGGATTGTTGGTGGAATCCCCTTGTGTACTCACGCATTAGGCAAAATTATGCTAAATAGTTTAAGTAGCAAAATAAAGCTGAAAATTCTATTGAATATTTAGCAATATTATGCATTTTAAGTTTTTAAGAATAATTATGTTTAATATTAAGCTTAATTTATGTTAAACATTTCAAGAGTACATTCAGCATAGTTATGCTAAATATAATTTTCATACTTATGCTAAAAAGTAGTATAAGTTAATACTAATATCAAAGCAAAAGACTGTAACGTATTTAGCATAGTTATACCTGTAGCATAATATTGCTAAATATTCTGCATAAATATTTTGAATGTGATGACATATTTGTCAGAACATAGCAGCATGATCAAAGGGATAGCAACTCAGCAAACTCTATTCTATTACAACTATATTAGGTCATAAAAAGTGGCGGACAACCGTCTTCTACGAAAAATGATCGATGAATTAGACATTCCGTTAACACAAAAGGTTTTTGAAAAAATTATGTACTTTTAGCGTTGAATACTTAGACTTTTTATGAAATGCGAAACAATAATTCTCAATTTCCACACATGATAATTCCACATTCTCCTTTTCCCAAATCCAAATTCGAACTACCAGTGTGTCTATTAAAAATTCTCGTTTTCCCAATTAGTATAACCAAAACTGAAATTTCTTTTGGCAGATTTTCTTTAACACTAAAAATTCCGGCGTTCTTCAAATTTTTGATTAACAAATTTTAGCCATTGCATTGTTAATGCTACTCGATTTTCCATTATTATAGATATCTAAAGAGGCAGTTTGGGATCGCTGAATTCTCTTTCTCAAAATTTTGATTTCCCAGTACACCAATTTTACAGTTCCAAATTTCCAATTAACGTTAAATACAACTATAATATTCGATTTATCAAAGTCGCATTGCACATATCTACATTTGCTAAATTCCTATTTTCTTATATATTCATTTCGCTATATATATATATGATATATATTAATATATAATATATATATATTTATACAGATATATATTTCGCTATATATGATACATATTGATATAATATATATATTAGATATTTATATTATTAGATATATATATTCGAAATATATATATATATATTGTACATATTTTATGCTACATTTCTCATTTCCCTATTTTCGATTACCCAAATTTTAGATTCTTAATTAAGTTCGATATTTGTCCTATTACGAAGGCGTCCATCGTACGAACATAGTGATTCTGAGCGGAATAAGAAGGGGTAGGGGCTCATGTTGGGCCATTAAATATTTAAAAAATCACAAACTAAATTATAATAATCCGATGGTCAAGGATGCGTGGAGAGCCGGATCCACCTCCTCCTCCGTTAAACATTTCCGAATCCGCCAGTGGTACCAAAGCCATAATTTTTTAGCATGCGGAGGCCTGTTAAAATGCTTTAAACTACGTTTTGATTATGCGCTATACGTTTTAATTGTGCTTTATACTATGCATTTCAAGCTGTTATAGACGGTATTAAACTACGAATGAAAGAATGTCATTTTATAATTTGCTTCTGGCGCACCGTTTTTCAACTTGTGGTCACGCCCATGCTCTCTATGGAAACTTGCTTCCAACAATCAAAAATTGTTAGATAATCAGCTAAGGGTGAGAAAGCGAAGCGAGTGGCAAATTTCTTTTCCAGCTCAGGTCCGGTAAGTTAGTAAGGTAAGCTGGTATTCGTCCGCTCAGAAAACTCATTTTGTGTAGCCACATTCGGTGATATGTACGAAATCATTGTGTGTCGCCGTCGAGCAATCAATCGAACTTGAAGTTCATAGAAAGGCTACCTTTAGGGGCTATCAGTTTTCTGCGTGAATATGCTTCATTAGATGCGTGTCTTGTAGAAATACCCATACATTTTAGTTTCCCTTTTCCAAAGTTTCTCGTTTCTCAAGATTTCTTGATTATTGAGCTCCCTGATAACCAAGTTTCTTGTTTGTTAACATTTTCCAATTTTCCGAATATCGTTTTTGAATATTATTCGAGTTTACCAAGTTTACAGCTTCCCAACTTTCTCCTGAGATACCGGTTCCCTAGTTTCCCGTTGCCCAACATTTTTCTGTTCTCCAGTTTCGCCAATATTTTCCGGTTTCCCAAGCCAGCCACAAATATTTCCTGTTTTCCGAGTTTCCAGTTTATCATTGTTTGTCGTTTCTGAACATTTTCCCACTACCTAAGTTTCCCGTTTTCATAATTTTAATGCTATCTACAATTTGTCAATTTTCAGTTTCCAAATTTACAGCTTACCAGCGTTTTCCAGTTTTCGACATTTCCCGTTCTACAATTTTTAGTTTTCAGAGTTTTCCGTTTCCCAACAATTTCCAGTTCAATACGCAGTATGTTTTCCAGTTTCTCAAAATTCTTTTTCCAGAGTTTCTCGTTTTTCATTGTTCCCCGTTTTCCCTATTACCTAGATTACCGTTTACCAATATTTTACAATTTCCCCCTTTCTCAAGATATTCCTTGTCATTTCCCAAAATCGCAATTGCTCCAATATGAATATACTACAGCCTCTAATAGACAGAGTTTAAAATGAATTGAAGATAATTTAATTCGTGTCTATATAAACTATGCACGTCACGCCCTGGTGTCCCAGATCCGTCGACTTAAGAGGAAGCATGCACATGGAATGCTGGGAGAGGTCAGGGCAGGGGATAGAATATCGAAATTTTAAATCACATAATTTAGCATTATCAGTTTTAATTTTGTTAATTGGCTGCCTAATTTTTTTATAATTTTCTTGTTTTTGAATATTTTCTCAATTTCTACTAGTTTTGGCATGAAACGGTGCTTATCCTAAGGAGGCCTCGGACTTAATTGGATTAAAATGATTTTCGTGCCGGTATGTAACATCGTTGCGACTTAAGAGGTGAAAAGAAAGCTCAGCCAAGCAGCACTGGACTGGTTAAATTGGAATAACCATGACTACCGCTCCCCAACCAAATTTTTTTTACTAGTTCGCAAGGTTTAGCTTTGCACTCACAACGACACCTGTATCAAGAAACTTCACGCATAATATTCTATCAATTGAATTTAACACGCAATATTCCATAAAATCTCCGCAGGATAAAAGGATTTTTTGTAACACAGTAAACAGTATACCTGACTTCTGCAAATCGCTACATCATGCCGGAAACGTGAAACGCCTGACAGCAAGAGCACATACAGGCGAATTTCAGCCATCAATCTAGGTGGCATTTTGCTGGTGGGTCGATAAATATTTTTAAACAATAAGACTAATCTGACAGCCACTGTCAAGTGTAGAATTATTTTATAAACTGAAAACTTTTAATTCTAGTTGTCTCGTATAATTTCAATTGGTGATAATGAAACATATCTTGTAATAGCCTATGGTTCGCGCTCGCTCAACTTTGCTGTAACGCAGTAGCTGCACTGTTCATATCGTTGCCTAAAAGAATCAACTCCACAATAATAACCTGGTGTTGGGTAATAAAATACATATCACAGATATTGTAGAATTTACAGATTGGCACGTGCTACAGTTTTACCACGCGCTTTGGTGTATTTTAATCCTTTATTAGGCATTGCCAGCATGATATATAAGTTGTGATTTACAAAGCATTATTGGAGTAAAGTTCGTCTTCTATTTTTCTCCACAAGACGTAAAACAATCGTGTTCAACATCACTCAAATCATATAATCGCCGGAAACATTTACTAATATTCAATAAAACACAAAACTGAAACAAACATTAATAAATTATAAGTAACCAAATGAACGATGAAAGCAGTGATAACTGTGTTCTGTATTTTGTAACGAACAGTATCACTGGATGCCGCGCTGAGACCGTTGGGATGGCGTGGTATTAATTTATAACAAAAAATGTCATATTTGCTAATGTCCTTGGTACCGAAAATTTTCTTTCGGTAAATATATAATTTTATATGATGTTGGACTCCGAACCTCTATGGGGTTCGAATGCATTAGATGGGACTAGGACTATTATAGTCCTAGTCCGATAGGAATAATTACCCAAAAAGGTCAAATAAAATTTGCTGACTTGGCACAAAATTTATTCTGTCTTGTTGTTTTCCACGTAGTAGCGTAACGATATTAAATACATACTTCCAACGGCAAGCTGCTTAACTTTACATCCCCTATGAAAATATGGGCTAAATTAGTTCAAACAAACATTAATGGTAGAACGAGCTATTCGCGGACATGCAGTGTTCTTAGATTCCGGCTACCGATATATATATATTGTAATTGGAGACGCATCGCTTTGAACGCAACCGATAGTAAAGAATAGCCACACTTAGTAGATATCCGACATAATTTCACGAAATATCTATTAGTATACTTATGCGGATATAGCTAGCTGCAAAGAGGGCAGTCCTTTAAGGTGAGACATAAATGGAAATTTTCATTCCATTTGAGGGACGGAAAGCGAAATTTTGTCTGCCTAAGCACACAATTAATGGTCTCATTGGAAATGTATATATATTCAAAAATCTAAAACGAATTATCTTTACTGCTTTTAAGTACAACATATGACAAGAGCTCACTTTGTAGCACACGAAAGTTTTTAACATATAGCCTAAAGTGGTGGCGAGGGGAGTGGCCTCACCCAACCCCTTTACATCCATCCTCCTATATAACGTAAAAAAATATAAACACAGCTTGTTTCTTTTTTATAATAAATTTTACTAAAAAAACGAAATTTTGACTTCTGATTCTGCACATTTCATTATGCATTATGTTAATTGAATTCTGAGTGTAGTAAAGGTGAAAATTTCTGCACGGCTCGGCCGACACCTGAACACGAACGGCCCGGCCCAAAATGTTGAAAGTCCGGGCCGATATCGATTTCCGACTAGCCGAATCGGGCCGTTCTCATCTCAGCCAAGGACCAAATGATAGTAGTGCACGGTGTGATAATTCTGGGATCATTTTAAGAATTTATCAGGCTCATTTCATATATGAGTTTTTGTCTTTAAATCACTTGTATGATTTATATCGAGCTTGCCTACACCCGATTACAAACGTGTCGGGCGCGTGGAGCCGAAATTTTGCAGCTTGAATCGGGCCAACCACAATTTATCGCAAGTCTACCGGGCAGACCTGCAGACCTCGATTTCCAACGGAAACGTTCTCAGCTCTAGTGTGCAGTGAGTCAAACGAGCACAGCAAATATAACTATCCGAATAGTAGTGAACCTTGACAATGTCAGTTATTGCGGGTTTTTTGGTGACAAGCGTAACGTACTTCAGCTGGGCGGATTAATCCGCGACAGCTCATTTGTACAGTGGAATATCTATTTGTGCTGTTGGGTTAGACGCGAAACCCAAATACCCCCACAGAAAAAGCTGTATAAAAGTGCTCGGGACCCGGAGGGAGCCAAAAATCAGTATTTATTGCGTCCCGGCAACCGGTGAAGATATAGAGTCAAATTGGGCTCATTTTGTATAGCAAATAACTCTCTATGTAGGATTTGGGACAAATTAGGTTTCTAAATGGCCAAAAATCCACACCAATCGGCCATATCTCCACAATTATTGGAGTTATAAGGGTGTTATTAGCTCATTTTGTAGAGCAACTTATCTGCCATGTATCTGCAAATAGCGTCTATTGTTTCTGAAGGATTGGACCAAAACTACTGTTCGAATGGGCCCATAAGATCCAACATACACGAAAACCGTAACTACTAAACTATATATATGGGTGTTATTGGTCTCATTTTGTAGAGCAAATATTCTCTACATATCTGCACACGCCGTGCAGCTAGTTTCTTTATTTGCGCCGCAATGGGCTAAGACAAGTTTTTGTACAATTCCAGGAGACCTAAAGTACTCGAAACCTATACAGCTCAGGAACCGCCTGCGCTAAATGCACATATTAGCTATTTATTCTCCATGTACAAGCATATTGTGAGTCCCTAAATGAGCAATAACCAGGCATATTTCGCTAACTGTTAAAGCTAGATGGCCGATATTCGGCTCATTTCGTAAGTAAAACCTCAATATAGCTGTGCACGTCTCACTAAATAACATATTCAACAGTCAGAATTCACATCTTTGGTGATAATACAAGCTATTAGTATAAACGGTAGCACAACCTATGTACGATTCATATGTGAGACCCCTACTCCTATCTACAACATAACGCAGACAAGTTCATCTATGATTTCAAGCATTACATGGTCGAAACCTAAATTTTAAGCAACGCCTGCTATTACCATGAGTAGACCCAACGGTAATTACAAACATACAGCATGCAAAAAACAGTAGTAGGAAAAATACGGGTTCTACGCCACTTGATTAATGACCTGTCAAATTTTTAGAAGAAATAATGATTAATGACCCTGGGTCACGTGACCTGTCAAAAATGATCAATTACCTATTAATTCACTTCCGGTCTACTTCCAGAACAATTATCTTGGGATAAATTTTAAATCACTGAGCGGTTAGACCACTGTGATCAAAATTTTTTATTTAATCAACTTAAATACACTTTCTTAATTGGTTTTGACTTACCTAAAGATTTTTTTCAAAATTCATAATTTTAATAAGTTTTGTCTTGGTCTTTAGGATCTTTTTGTCAACCACAAATTTATGCGATTAGGATTCATCATTTTAATCGCTTTTTGACTTGGTCATTAGCGAGCTTTTCGCAGTCAAGCATAGCTAATGTATTTTTAATCGATTTTTGAGCTATCTGATAGCATCAAAATTTTACTCAGGTGTAGCTAATGAGCTTTTAATCCATTTTTGAGCTCACTGATAGCATCAAAAGTAGCAACCAAGCGTAAAATTAAAATTGTAACGGAACTTTCGTTTCGAAATTTCCAAAATTTTAACAAAAGATCAAAAGTTTGGTAAAATTAAACTTTTCCCAAAAAATTACCTCAGGCTTTTTGAATGCTATAAAAGCATACTGTCGGTCTCAATTTTTATCAAAGTTTGTTTCAATCCACAAGACGAAGACGTCGTTGAAGAGGCTGAGTCTGGCCTAAAAGACATTTTATGGCAGGGTCTTGCCTTACAGGACTTGCAATCTTTTATAGATTGATTCTTATAGTGTCACTGCGCTGACATATGTTGGCTGACAATGCAGGACACATGTATCTCTGCGATGACAGGCTCTGACTGACATACAGGGCACCCGTGCTTCTGTTCAGACCTGGTTGACCGGCGAATGCAGGGGGTACCTATAAGAGGTTTTTTGTAAAAGTGAGCTAATCCTATGACGCAACACTATGCCATACAATGTCAAACAAAAAACAAAAATTACATAAACATTGCAGAGGTGATGTCATCAAACGGAGAAGACAGAGATGGGTTGTCGTTTCTTTGCACCATGTGCCCAGATGATCTGTCATTCTCAACACATGCGGCATCATCCTCACGTCCCACCTGGGACGTAAATTAGCGGAACGCATTTTTTTGAGTCTGGCATTAGGTATGCTGGATTAGGGCTAGGATGACCACCCTTTTTTGTTGCTTGTACCAATCCAACTGATGCGATTGCCTGCTCTGTTGACAACGTGTTACGGTAGACACTTCGAGCCGGTAACCTGCCTTCTAAGATGCAACAGTCAGCTGGTTCCCAAACAAGCAACCTATACACGCATAGTATTACTACTGAGCATTTAGCCAAAGATAATATGCAGGATGTCTTGACTTCCCATTCCAAACACTACCACTGTTGCAGTTACTTCCTTCGACGTTTCCAACGCAGTTTCAGCAATTCAACAGAGAGTGGGAATGTATCTGGTACGTCTATTCCCAGAGCCTCCTGCTCGCGTAGTACACCAATCTGTCGTTTCAGCTAACGAATTTGTTCTTCCTCACGTTTTCGCTTTGAGAAAAATTTTCGTATGGTATCCATATTGAATACCTAAAATCAAAGACAAATCCTTTTCATGTGCAATTTTTTGGGATTTTTATTATATAAATTCAACAACACATTTAAACACAAATTAAATCCATTCAATTTTATTATCATCTTTACTCATCTTCAAAGTCTTCGTAAATTCACCCATCACAAATAGAACCATAGATTCGTTTAGAGTTTTTGCTAAGTCGATTATCAGTCAAAGGTTACCATCCTTCACTTTCGAAACATAGTTGCCGCAACTGCTTGAGTGGTCCGGGGACACATCCACAGCAAATATACCAAAACCTCCAAACATGTCGATAGGAGAGAAGTCAAGGTCTCGGTTACGATAGTTTAGTCCATGTAACAGCTTTGCATAAACCCCAGAAGAGCTTTTTGCGTTGACAATAAGAGGTGTTTGTCCAGGTAAAGTTAGATTATTAACAAGCACTTGAAAATTTGACATCTCCGGAAACTTTAGATTGTAGATGTTCTAGCTCACGTTTCCATTATAGGTGTCTTTTGACACCATCCACACAAATATTCTTCGAGGTAAATCATCCTCAAACACCGTATAGTCAAAGTTTTGGTTATCTTTTCCTAAACCAAATGTTCGCAGCTCATAGATCACACAGGGGTAGAGAGCTCCTTTTGATCGGTATATCTTATCATAGTGGTCCAGAGCTCCACTTCTTAACTTCAAGAGGCTTGCTCTTAGTATGGGCTCACTGATGATAATGTTGCACTCTGCATTGTCTTTTGCTTGAATAATTTGGGTTAGAGCACTTCGAGCAAATTTCAACGATACTTCCGTTTGTGGTGGTAGATAGCCACCATTGAAGACTACTGAAGCTACCACTGGTAAGTATAATGTACATTCATCGTTGTTGAAAAAGTACGCTTACCTAGCTGTAGCGCCTTCATTATCTTCGAAACTATCCATAGAATAAGCACTATCTTGAAACCAAAGAGCAGTACGAAGATGGCAGTTTCGCTCTTCCTTTGAGTAATGTAAAAGGTTTAATATGTAGGTCATCCAAGTTATGATAGTTTGCTTGGTTTGATGTTATAATTTCATTGTTGATTTTGACGTCAACTTGACTAAATACTGCATAGCCAAATTGATTACAAGGCACAGCTGCAAGGGTTTGTCTTTTATTTCGTTTCTTTGGAGGTGACTTGTTGGCTGGGGCTTTGGGTGTTTGAGTTTCCGATTTAGTGATCAGCTTTACTTTGAATTTGAGAAACAGCTGATTCATATCCACCAAGTAGTCGGACTTTGGAATCTTAAATTCCAGTGGTGTTGCAGCATCCTCAATCTGTTGTCCGCTGACACTGGTAAACTCGACAAGCTGACAGCTTTCAATCTCATTTTGTTGTTGTGGTCTTCGACTCCAGTTCAGATTACGGTTTTCCATATTAGAAAATTTTCTTAGATTTTAAATGTTTCAATTTCTTTTCATGTTTTTAACCCTTCGTGCAATTACTTTACGCTTTAAAGTTTTTCTCCTAGTTTTGAGGGATTTTCGCTTTGGTTTCAGGGTTTTCCTTTTGGGTTTGCACCTCTGTCCTTGAAACATTGGGTTGATCTTCACACTAATAGACATTGTTTTAAATATTAACACACATAAATCCTTTTCATATTTTTATAAACTTTAAATGTAAGTACAAAACTTTATCTGCGAACGTGGAAATGGCATTTCCTACATTGTCTGTTACCTCAAAAACTATGTCTGAAGTAAATTTATTCTTCAATTTGGAGCAAGTGTCCTCTTTTTGTCCAGTTAAAACACAAAGGGTTTCTGTAAAAGCACAATTTAAAATTTTAGGTTCAATAAAATTTGCCTTTATCATATAAGGCATTTTATTTTTATCTATGGATCCAAATAACTTGTAACCCATCACAAGGACGTAATCAGCTTCAATTGGGATAGGAAGCTGTACTGTCAAATCATTTAACTTTCTCACAACAATAATCACCATTTAAGCTGTTTATAAATAGCATTATAGCCTTTTCATGTAGTGCTGTTATTTTTTTTTCACTTTATTTCAAAATTAACTTACATATATCGTTTACAATCTCATACATATCACCAAGAGGGTTTACACCCGTTATTACAATTTTCCCTGTTCTAAAGACGGACAATGTCCCATTCTTATATCTAAAAATCAAACTTGGAAATAATTTTGGTAGGTATGTTATAGTGTAATCGCCTCTCAGCTTTTCATACAAAACATTTAATTCAATAGCAGCATTACATTTACACACACCAGTTACTAAACAAGTTTCAAATTCATCAGTCCAGTATCCAAAGTTATTCAAAATTTTCTTAAAATTGTTCGCATCCGAACGCAAGTCATCCATTGATTTGTATCCAGAAACAATAGTTTGCCATTTGGCCATACCATCACACTTCCGCTTGACAACTTTAAAGTTACAGCACGAAAACGTCGTGGGTTGTATCGTAATCGCTGTAGAACGCTGCTGAGTTGTAGCAAGTTAATGTTATTACTGGTTGTAGTCTTTACCACTAAGTTGATTATTTTGAAGTCCATAGCGAACTGACATCCAAAGACGACCGTACCAGTTGTCTTTAGTCCAAAGACTGATGTCGTTAACGTTTGCGTCTTCTATATATAGCCCAATCCCGTTACCAAATTTGCTTGCCTCTGCAATCACAGCATTTTTTGTAGACATTAGCAAGTCGTAGGTGGGGTTATGTTGATTTGCTTTAGCCTCCATGGCTTTAAGTACGACGTCATACTTGACCTTATCCCATTCTGGTTGATCGAAAAATTTTAAATTATCCCCAATATTTATTATCTTCTTGGGAGAGCGTTCCATCAATATTTCATATCTTGCTTCATAGCAGTTCAAGTAGTTTGCTGTTTCCGATTCATAATATTATTGAATACTGCTATACCTCATATCGTCCACCTTGAAATCAGCGACATGTACGCTGCTCAATGGATAGTATTCTGTAGCAAATAACGCCAGGGCTCGACCGTCTTTCGATTCACAAATCTTAAACCTAGTTAATGTTGACATATTGTTCAATATAAACGTTTCCAGTTGATACTTTTCTTTTCATATACTTCCTTGCCTCTCCCTAAGGCCCCATTCGGTACACCCTGCATATACTCTGTTCGAAATTGGTCAATGTCTATTGGACGGGGAGCTGAAAATGTTCCGCTGTCAGTTACTAAATACCTTAATATATCATACAGGGTTGACCCCACAGATCCGTCATTATACTCAACACGATTGTTTGCATCTTGATTTACGGCTTTCAAATCACTAGCAAGCAGTTTGACTTTGGGTTGTAGACGCTTGGAAAATAGAGTTGAAATATCCTCCTTTGACTTATCCTCAACTGTGTCTACACTAATTCTAACTGGTTCTCCATTAGTTTGAGTTTGTTTCTCTAACCAGCTGAGAGACACTAACAGATATCGCTTGGCCATACTGCAATCAATGTTTTAAGAAGATCCATTGTCACATGTTGTCTTTTCATGTTATCAGACAACTGTAAAGACGATAGTGTATTAATTGAAGATCGTTGCTTGCGTAGCAGCTTAATCTGCTGCTCCGTAAGAGGAATGTTTCCATATAAAATATTATAACAAATTTCACTCAAAGACTTGATTACAGATACGGGGGCAGACTTCATAAAACTTTTAACAAATTTCTTGTCAGTTTTCACTAAGGCACAGGCCAGAGATATTGTTGCTGAATGACGTTCCATATCTTTTATATAAATCACGATAACGTGTCTTTTCATGTAGGTTTGTATACTGCAGTTTGATCAAAAATATTTTCCCTAACACGTAAATCCTCAGGTGTATTAGGCTTCAGATCAATCATCAGATAACTGTAGGGTTTGCCATTAGTTGCCATTTCAAAAGCTGTAGACAGGAAATTGGGTTTATGTGGCCACATTTGTCTTCCTAGTGTTGCAATCATTGATTTCGAACGTGTATTTGGAAATAAGAATAAGTACTGGGCATTTCTGTCATATATTTCCAGAATGGTTAAAAGTTTTGCACTATAAATATAGTACTAATATTTGCGTGCCGCAACCGGGTAAACATATTTGCTAATGTTTTGTCGTTTCAGTATTCCATCAAATCATCGAGAATGTAGAGAGTTTGTCCCCCATTCATTTCGATAGAGGTGGGGAATCCTTCTTCAAACGTTACATTATCCATTTCCTCTGACAATTGATGATCCATACGTTGTATCAGTCCATAGCACCAAACAACCTTTTCAAATTGCTTATCAAATAGATTTTTACGCAATAGTTGGGCTACAAGATGAGTTTTCCCAACTCCTGTTGCGCCTGATACAATACAGGTAAACGGTACTTCTAACGGTATTGACCCCATTTTTAATCGATAAGCAGTTCATACTCTTTTCATGTCTTGCTCATAAACCCAGCTATTGAATTTCTCAGGATATCCAAGCCGTTTTACTAAATAGTGACGAGAACCATCTTTCGTTCTACGTTTTCGCAATATATTTTCAACCTTAAATGTATCCCCAACACACACTTTTTGATGTTCTGCTCGTACCATGTTCCCAAGACATCTTCATTTCCATAATCGCTAATTTTATACCGAGGAGGATCTGAAGGTATTCGTCTTATAATATAAAATACCTCTTGAGACCACTGCGGTCTGTACCCCTTATCGAAGATAAATTGAGCACTTGGAACTCTTGCATCGCTGAGCTTAAACTTGTATGAAATGTCTCTATGTCCACGGGGAGGATACAAAATCTTTAAAACATCAGATTCGTTTTCAACAGTTACATCCACCAGACGGAAACCATAACGATTCTTTGTATGGTTGTAGTTATCAACAATGTCTTGTACAATGTCGATATATCGATAAGTGTTGCGTTTAGTAAGATATCGGTATATTTTGGATTTCAAAGTACGGATACACCTTTCTGCAACTGCAGCCTTGGTTTCAACATTCTGAGCAGTGTAGCAAATAATTTCATACTGTTGATTTTTAAAGGTGATATTTGTAAATTCAGTTCCGCGATCGGAGAAACTATGATTTGGACGGGTAATGCGAAGCATGGTTTCCAAGGCTTCGCATACTAATTTTGAGTTTTTAGACATTAAGGGGCAACTCTGACAAATTTAGACAGCACAACTATAACCACTAGTAGATATTTGTTGCCATCATTATACCTAGACAACCGTGTCATATCTGCAAGATTAGCTTGCCATAAATCATTGAGACCCTTTGTTATTGTTTTTGCCCTTCGAAACATCTTCCGTTTGGGTTTATGAAGTGTATATGCATCCTGACCTTGTAGCCACTCTTTAACTTGCTGTTTGAAAAAACCATATTTTTTAGCATGTTGCCAAAGTTTGTTTACCCATGAAAAGGAGGCAGGGCTTTTCAAGTTGTAGTACAAATCTTCCAGTTTCATAGTTGATATAGACAAAATGCAGTTATCTTTTCATGTTTATTGGGCAACTGGTTACAATCTTATCTTTATAAATATCATATACAATCCTCACTGTACATGTTAACATACCACAGGGCATTACCACACCATTTCATGTTTATTGGGCAACTGGTTACAATCTTATCTTTATAAATATCATATACAATCCTCACTGTACATGTTAATATACCACAGGGCATTACCACACCAACAATATACTTGAATTGATACGAATTTACTTTACCATGTACACAGTTGCACATATCAGAGTTGCCCTGCACCCCTGTGCCCGTGCTTTTGGTTACGTTTATGACCATGCATATTTTTTCATGATCATATATGACGATACTTATGTTAAAATTTCTGAATATATGTCCAATTTCTAAATATTATAACAGCATTCTGAAAACGTAATACGTATTTTTTACGTTAAGTACATATTATTATTATTATTAAATATTGTTATATAAGTATGAATCATATATAATAATATGTTATTGTTATAAGACTTGAAACTGTTTTTTGCTATATTGTTTTACATTCTTTACGTATTTTTAAACTTGTCGTTTTCGCGTCAGTTTTATTTCTTGAGAGCTTTTAATTGTTGGTTGTGTCTAAGTGTTGGTTCGGAGTGCGATACTGTTTCAAATTAGATTGTAGACTTTGTTAATAGTAATACGTTTGGTAAACTATTCGTAGCTATAATTTTATGGCGTAGCAATAACGGCATAGTAACGTATTGTGATTGCAGCTAGCTCGTCTTAGGTACAGGGGCATCGCTAGATATCCTGAGGCGACACAGGGTCATTAATCATTATTTCTCCTAAAAATTTGACAGTTCATTAATCAAGTGGCATAGAACCCGTATTTTTCCTACTAAGCAATACGTAACTGAACGAGTAACAAA
>JASANE010001855.1:0-68265 GCA_030248225.1 Trileptium ribeirensis
TTAGGTACAACACTTAAGTTATATCGAAACCGTCTATACTTTATTGTTACAGTGATGCGAATTGATGAAATGCACAAACTGTAACATAATATTTGAGGCAAAATAATGTTAAAATTAAACTTATTCTATATTTTTGAAGAAAATGTATGTTTTAAAATTTGGAGCAAAACGTTGCTGATTTTCCGGGGAAAGTTGCGAAAAATGTTAAAGATCGCGAAAAATATTGAAAAATGGCATATTTAGTCATTGCAATCACTTATAGTTTCTTTCTATGTAGCATATGATTTTATGATGATAAAGTTTTAATTTTCTGTAGCCTTTTAGTTTAGTTGAATACACATTAGTACGAGACCGATTTCTAGAAATTGGAAAATACAGAGAATGTTTGTCCCTGCAATATTTGCTATTATTATTAATATATAAGCGAATGAACATTTGGTTTTAGTAAGTGCGAGCTTACTATTCGTTTTCATAGCTACAATATAAACATCATCAATTAGTACAGAAAATCAAAACTTTATCATCATAAAATCATATGCTACATAGAAAGAAACTATAAGTGATTGCAATGACTAAATATGCCATTTTTCAATATTTTTCGCGATCTTTAACATTTCGCAACTTTCCCCCGGAAAATCAGCGAGCAACGTTTTGCTCCAAATTTTAAAACATACATTTTCTTCAAAAATATAGAATAAGTTTAATTTTAACATTATTTTGCCTCAAATATTATGTTACAGTTTGTGCATTTCATCAATTCGCATCACTGTAACAATAAAGTATAGACGGTTTCGATATAACTTAAGTGTTGTACCTAATTTTAATATTGAAATTTTGAAATCAATCTGGAATAGGAAAAACAAGTTCTCAGATAACGTCCAAGAAAATTCGGTTTTAAAAGCGTCGTTAGAAACTGCAGTTTGAAGTGGATTTGGCGCTTACTAGACTACTTATCACAAACTTGTTATTTTGTTGCAGAATTTCCAACTATCTCCGGTAGTTTGATCTTGTGTCATTTAAATATGATCTCATAACTAGTGGTACTTGCACCATTCAACGTTTAAATACGATAAATTCAGTGACACTCATAACTCAGCATCAGCTAGTCGCATTTAGGTCAATGAAGGCTCAATATTTTTGCCTCTGCACAAACTAATGCGGTTTTAAGTCTTAGATTTCTTGCTCAAAATCTTGACCTATTGCAACTGAAAAACCCTATTTTCACGGCTTTACGTTGTAAGTTTGTTAATTTTCAGTTTAACGTCTGAAACTCTGATATAAAATACGTTTGACAACAAAATATGACGTTTTACATATAGAGATATAAAAGCCTTAGCTACAATATATTTTGCTAGCAAGCTGAGACGGAACAAACCATTTTTTCATGTCTAAATTCCAAATTCATTGGATGTCATAAAGTACTTATTTCTTCCACTTAGTTATAAATATTTATTGGTCACGTCTTGATGGCCATCTTTTCGATAAACTACATCTTTTTGCAATATATATAATAAAAGATAATTTATGCAGCCTTTACGATATAAAGGTCCCCCATGTGAAAGTTTTGTCCACCCTTAGTGTCTCTGCCACCATCAAATATATAGTGTCTTTGACACCATGGTGTTTGCGACTGTATTTTCAGATAGTGTAAATAGGTACTGTAGTGTCGATAATAATGTAGTGTAGACCACACCATAAAATTTATATGGTGTTATCTACACCATGTTGCTATTTTCACGCCTTATATAATGTGTTTGTGCATGGCGTCCTTGACACCGTCAGTAATAAACAATAGGTAGATTTAGCCGCTATAATCAAGTTGATGGTGTCTGGTACACCATCTATTGCATTATATAATGTAGGTATATACCGTATACCACTGGATGGTGTGGGCAAGACCATTAAGGGACAAAACTTTCACATGGGGGTCCTTTATAATATAAACGCTGCATTAGTAATATCTAAGGATCTCAAATGCAGTTGGGATCTTGCCGCTAGAGACGCTTAGTAGTTGTGCCGCGGTCTCACAGTCTTTCAAAGATAATTTTGAATGGTCAAGGAGACTGGCTAAATGATCCTTCTGCTGTAGCCACAGACACACTTGCTTCTAATTTGAGCAATCAGTTCAAATCGGGAATTATTGCAAGGTTGTAGCAGTTTAGTGGAATAAGTGCTTAGTCAGGAATAGTCTATTTTACATGCGTTTTTTGGTGCACGATCCATACACCAGCGGTATAGAACTTAATAAAAGTCCGAAAATATTCTGCGGTTTCCCATTTTATATCTTCAAGATATCCCATTAATAGCTGTGATACATATTTGTTTTGTGTTAAAATAACTTATGCATGCGTTAATCATTACTACTGATGTATGGTTTGTTTCTTAATATTGCAATGCAATATAGAAAAAATACGTTCTACACATGATTTAAGTAAATGACCTTAGCTGAAATAGTTTATCGTTGTTTTATACTGCTAAGCGATGCGAACTGCGCATGAATATTACTATAATTTATTTTACAATTTGAGAATTCGAAGCTCTTTAATTCCCTGTTTCAGTCTTATTCATAAAATTTAGCCTGGACAACTTTGTGAACTTGGAAATATGGAATACATAGCACGTCGATGTTTCAGAAGTATTGAGTATAAACAAATTCACAACTAAACAGCGGTAGTATATATCATGGAAAAATAATGCAATATTATTAGCAAACATTTTCGTATTTACAGTAACCAATGCACTTCTCGACGTCTTGACATTGGCTTTCAGTATGAAGCTGGATAAATGTTAGCCTGAATCAGTATTGTTCCTTGTTGAAGTGTTTAGAAGCATAAGCGTATGATACGATTTCCTGCATGATGTCTTGGTTTTGTTGTGATTTCGGTAGTTACAGCGTCATGCTTCTGTCACATTTGCAGTATAATTATTTTGTCTAACAATGCATTTCGAGTTTCGGTAAATACAAAATGTATAATTGTTAACAACATCGCAGCTCAAGCTTTAGAGCAACAATAAAGTCTTGGCTGGCACTATTTTGACAGAAACTTATGTTATTTTGGGATCATTTTCTTAACCCCACACATCTTGCCTCGAAATTAATAAGTTTAGAAAATTGATGATAATTTTGATACCTTTGCACTCGTCTTGCCAAAGTAGTTAAGAAATTAGTAATTTGAAAACATTTCCCTGGCAAATTTTTTCTTTTTAGTTGGCCGTAGAATTATTTGGACTCTTAGTAATTTTTGGAGTTTTTTGGATCATATTTGGAAGGTTTAATATTGATATCGCAGCAGTTTTGTAGTGTGATCTCGATAGGCTGACTTAAACCAATTTGAAATATAATTTGCCATAATCATTGTCTTATTGGTTTTAAGTGGTGCTTTAAGAATCATTTGGACTCTTAGTAATTTTTGTAGTTTTTGGATCATTATTTTGAATGTTGAAATATTGAAAGCGCAGCAGTATTGTAGTGTGATTGCGATAGGCTGACTTAAACCACTTTGAAATATAATTTGCCATAATCATTGTCTTATTGGCTTTAAGTGGCACGATAACTACACAAAGCCGGAAAATCATGCAACTTTAATGCAAATCATGTAACGGACATATTATTGCACTGAAAACAAGATTTTGATAACTATTTTAAGCAGTCAGTCATTAGACATCGTATCTAGGTAAAAATACGCCCTAATACGAGGTATATGAATTGCTAGCATTATTCTAAAGTATTCATGAAGTGTTTTATCCTGAAACTTCTTAAATTAACAAAAAATTAATGGTTAAAAATTATAAACCAATATAGCTAAAAAGTACTAGGTTTGACTAAAAATGGAAAATTTTTTATGAAAAATGACGGAAATGTTAAATTTTTGAACCGCGTCGAATTGATTTTTCAGCAGATGGTAGCTAATCAAAAAGATTCATATCTTGTTTCGGGATATGGGGCATATAAGAAACGCACTTTCGGTCCTACCTCTGTATTGTTGTTACGACTGAAATAAGAAAATCGTCTCGACTTCGCTTGTATTTCGCAAATGTACTAGCATTGATATTATGCATTGAAATCTTTGAAATCATATGTATATTAAGGTATACTTGAGCTGACCAGCAACAGTGCAAAATTAATTTATTATATTATTATGTTGCTGAATTTGCTAAAAACGTTGAAAAGTAATCGGTATGAATGATATCCTTGCTTATGCCAGCGGAACTTGGCACTTCGGAGCTAGTTTCACTAGCTAAAGTGACGATGAACCTGTAGATGTCACAGTATTGGTTTGCTTGCAAGCCATCCAATCAAAAATTTGTAAACTATAATATTACAATATGAAGATGAGTGTTTTTAAACAACGAGTCGTATCCAAGATACTCGCGTTAAGTGTAATCGTTCGTCACTGATTTCAACATGCAACTTTGGCTATTTTGTGCGAAATTCTGGTTAACCATTCGCTAGTAAGTCGAAGCAGAATTCGGAAAGATGATAATAATTATAACCGCGGAAAACAACTTTACCTTCCTTTTCAGAAATAACGTTAGCTTCCTGCTCATAAACCTATAGCGGTATAATCATACTGCATATCCAACGTTGTCAGGTTAGACATTTTTGGTATACATTTTAAATACAAGACTTAAGAGGCAATCGTTTTAGTCATTGCTATTGCGATACATTCCACATATTAATATACTGACACATCAATAATCGATATTCTTTACTGAAGCTGACAAGGGTCGACAACTGTGCATATATTGTGTTCCTGTATAATTTTTAAATGTCTTTAAGTGTTTCTGTATTATTGCTTTTTGTGTATTTATATTGCAAATATTCGTTTATTTACGTTGTACTTTTAGATAAACTTGCTTGACTTTGGATGGCCAATTTCACATTGATATTATATACCGCTTTTATATTTATTAATAAACTATCTGAGGTGTTGTTCTTTAGATAACACGGAAAAAACAATTTCAAACGCTGGGTTGATAACCCTAAATCGCAACAGGCATTAATTCGTTCGCTGCTGAAGAGTGCGTTTGAAGTCTTTTACACGCATACGATCACCACGATAGCACAACATTCCAAACCACTAGGACAAATCACCAAGGGCTACAGATAGAATAGTGAAGGCATGGAAATGAAAATTCGCATTGAAATTTCGATGGAAATTGAGTGGAAATGAAAATGATTTAAATTTTCGTGGAAATTTTCACTTTCACATGGAAATAATGCAACGCTCACGTTATACGTTGCCCGCCGCACGGAAGTTTTGGCCATGTACAACTAGCATACCACCAACGATATGGTGTACACTATACCACCACTAATGTTTTGAATAACTTTATACGGTGTCTAGGACACGGCGAACTTTTCTGTGTGGCATCATGCACACGTCAAATACCATTCAGTGACAATGACAGTCCCTGTGAGAGATTTTATTTGCTCCCTTCGCGTTATATAAATGTTATTTAGTTAAAGATATGCCCAGCCACCTCACGCACCACTGTAATGATAGGATATACGGAATGACAACATAATTTAAAATTTCAGTACATCAATTTTACCGCCATCTGAAAATTATTTAAAAATATAGCGAGTCAAAGACACAATAATATAGCATATGATGTCGGTGACACCATCCTTTATCTTATTTAGTATTGTACTGACGGGTACCATACACTATGGTATGGTCGTGATCATAAAGGGATAATACTTCCACATGGCGGGTAATTTACAACGTCAGCGTTGTATAATTTTTGCATAACATATAAACATCACAATAATTTCGCGTCTATAGAATTTGATGATTTCTTTCATTTACTTTTGGAATACAATTTGTTATTAAACATAACGGCAAAGGTTTGTACGTGGACGGCGACTCCAGTTCGGTACTTAACATATAATCTTCATTTGCAATTAAGGTTGTTTGCTGGGCATTCCGATCTTCGGAAGAAAGGTCATATTCAGCTACAGGTTTTTATTTCACCTGCTAAATTCAAATCTGACTTTTTATCCCAGTAAGAATCCGGCGAACTATTTACAAATGTATCTATAACGATGCGTATTCTAGTCAAGATTACAACATTGTCTTTTGAAAATCAACGGTCCAAGATACCAACCAATCCCATGACGATGGACACTGCAAGATGCAAACAACTTCTTGACAATTTACACTACAACAGACCAATTAGCCTTTTACTTGAAAGATTGGGAGTTATTTTCGGCCAAGTTATTTTACCTTTTTGTTTAGTTAAGTCAGTCCAACTCAAATGTACTAAGTGGTCGTCACCACAGAATTCAGCCAAATTCTATGAAAAGCCCTTCAATGATATAGTAAAATTATTGGGCGGGCTTGCTGGGCGTACTTCTATATCTAGTACCCTGGGTTCTCACTGCAAACTATAGCGATGGAATTCAAGAGTGCTAGTTTGTATCTAGCAGTAGAATTCGAGACACAAGACCTGATATAACCGTGGCTATCAGGTGTTTCACCTGCGATGAACGAGATCCCTAATAATAACCCAATATGCTACCAGTTATATGGAAGTAGTGAACTCTGCGATTCACTGTGGACCAATGAATACACAAGCGTGATAATTAAACACCGTTAACAATTAGTTGGCTGTACCGTATAACTCACAAAATGCTATTTAGTAAACAAAATTTTCTTCCATATGAAGTTATTGAGGATATTCAATAGAAATCTAAAATTTTTTGATTCCCGTGCCATCCCTGTGATAAAATCTGTGGTAATCTACACACAATCGTCTCCCTAGAACCTGCGTTCGGTTGTAAAGTTGACCGCTCTGAACGACGATTTTTTGAGTACTTTGAACAACCCGTTTCCATGTTTAGAAATATGTTGTGTACGATCAAGCAATTACATCATTAGGGATTATAGAGAAATACTGTTTGCATCATTAGGAAAAGGCAGTAATTTCGTATAATGTATAATTTTGGGAGTGTTAACACCGTTTTGAGTTTTGTTTGCATTCTGAAACCACAATCTCAAGGGTATGGTGCATTCTATTGCACACTTTAGCATATATTACAAAGTGTGACAGTAGCATCAATCTCTTCAAACATAAAGTCAGAAACGGCAACTTCATTCACGCCGGTAAGATTGGAAGTGGACGTGTATGATGCCTCGTTTTTTTTCAGAATAACTGCGATTTTAATATTACTGACCGTAATACCAATCACATGCACGGGACGAAAATTAATCGATGAATCGCTTGCAACTGCATTAGCTGCAACTTAGAACCTCCACATCAGTTAGACCGCTGGTTATTTAGACGAGTTTATGGGTCTGAATAGCACGAAGAGGATAAACGCGATGGACGGCTTATAAAGCAAACTTAAGAAATCCATCATGGCGCCGAACCTATGCAGGGAAGTTATGCAGACGGAAAGATTTCGACATCACTTAAATATTTGATATGTAAATATGTAAAAATCTGTATAAATTCGCTTAGATATAATTATACTAAAGCGGAACAAACCAAACGGGATTGAATTGTATTTGTAGTTCATATCTTTATGAGGGCGTGTACTAAATGTAGGCAGACGTAGGGTTGGCATATTGTACGTTAGAAAATCTTCCTGTATCTTTGTGATTTTATCATTGATATATGCTGAAATAAAACGTAGAAAACACACATCCTGCTGAACCAATTTCTAGGTACGAAAAACAATAAATAAACTGCAACCGTTCCATATACGGGCAGATAGTGCACATTTACCGTTAGAGTCATGGCTTACGGTTACATGGTTATGCGAACTTTATGTTATAAAGGACCCCCATGCGAAAGTTTTGCCCCCAATGCTCTACTCCACACCATCTACCGGTATACGGTGTATACGCACATTATAGAAATAAACAAATGATGTATAAGACGCCATCAACTTATAACTATAGTGTGTAAATATACGTATTGCTTGTTGCTGACGGTGTCAAGGCCATCATTCATAATCACATTATACAAGGTGTGTAAATAACAGCATGGTGCAGCTGACACCATAAAAAAATTTTATGGTATAGCCTACACCGTAGTATTACCGACACTGTACTATATACGTATATTATCTTAAAACACCATAAGAAACACCATGGTGTCGAAGACACCATGTAATCAATGGATGGTGGTAGAGACACCCAGGGCGGACAAAACTTCCACATGGTCGTCCTTTATAACATAAGCGACTCATTAGGCTTTATCATTTTACTTTGTTTATACTTGTCAATTAAATTTTCATGTAACGCTTATAACTGAAGAATGGACTGTTGTATTCGGTTAACTTTTTTATGTTTTTACTTGTCCCCATATACAGGAAAGAGAATTTTACACAAAACTTTCAGGTCGTGTTCTTCACAGACTTTTCTGCTATCGTGGATAATTTGATGATAAATCAGTCGATTTGGCTTAAACGTTTATGGTGTCTGCAACGCTATGTATTGTATCCAACGAAGCCAGTGTTGGATCAGTACCGTAAATGAATCAACGAATTCAATGTTCAAAGAATGAATAAATGCCGGAATGAATGCAGTCTCAATCTCTGTGTAAATTTTGTTGCATCAACTATCTATGACCTTGAAAAACTTATAGGTAGAACGACTTGGCAAATATTTTCAGGCATCAGGATTCAAGATCCGCCAATTTAGGAGTGTGGTAGATGATTCCAGTCAAGGTGGGCGACAGCGCAGGGGTAACGAAATATTTTCCACATGCTAGCCTGTTTTTTCTCATAATTTTCGCCATATTTTCCCAATAATGCCTTAAAACTTTTGTAAATGGGGTCATGATTGCTAAAGTTTTTCCCAGGGAGGGGAAGTGGTAGACTGCGGAGCCTGTAAGGGAAAGGTCACGGAAGTATGTTATGTTCTCCATTTATACCTTTCCAAACATGGCAGGTATTTAGCTACTGGTAGGTATGAGACAATGACACATGGAACGTGCCGCGCAGCAAAAGTACTGTTAAACAGGTTTATGTCTGATGCCTTCAGCATGTTCAACATATTATACATTACTTTATCCGCTGTCGCTTCTCCGTCTTTGCTTCACTTTAACAAACTTTGTTCGTTCCTCTTATCTAACTTGGACTTTGAAATACCTGAAGTGTAGATTCGTTGGATTTCTGATAATAATTAGGAACCCCGAAACGAAAAACAATAAATTAGTTCTGCCTAAATATTTAATAATACACGAAAATATATTTAATGTTAACCAGTAAAGATGCATCCGCGACTGCAAATCTGAGTGAATTGAGAGGAGAAATTGAAACAAAACACAAAATATTTGCACTTTAAAACATCAATACAATATTTTATTAGAGTTTCGTACCAGAGTTTCCGGCGTAAATAGCATAAACAACAACCACTCGGATACCCAAAATTTCACAAACGTGCGGGCTGTAGTTTGTTTCGAAAATGAATGTGTGCAATACTAATTACATTTTACCAGTAAACCTGAAGTAGCTGCATTCGTCCAACTTGGCTTTTCACAAGCTTTAACTTGTGAAGAAATTTTACATCGCTGAATGATGTCGTGAAGCCTACAAAGATTTTAGCAAATCGGTAGTCATTTTAAAAATATAATTGGGCGACAATGTTCCAAACTAACAATGTAGCTTATACCACAGATATAAGCATCTGACATGTTAAGATTGGTTTATCTAAAATACTGGGATGGCGAGGTAGTATTACAGGGTCTATACATCTATTTCTAGGCAGAGCGAGCAGAGGATGTCGACAACTGACAAAAACAATTTCACAGCCACGCAACTGCGGAAAAATGGATCAAACTGTACACATGGAACAGTATAGCTTATTTATTTCTCCGCCAAAAACGCAGCAAAACGCTGCTGGATAAAACATGAATTTGAGACAATTAATGAAAGTGAGATTATGTACAGAGATCAAGCAATAGGTTGTTTACGCTTTAAACCAAACACAAAGTAGAAGTTCTATGCACCCAGAGCCTACGTACCACTGTCAACAATATGTGCCAAAGATAACATAAACACTTTTGCCGCAGTTTGCATGGTGCGCTCCACAGAATGTGTATCTGCTTGTTGTGTTACTAGTCCCAACCGTTTTTGTTACATATATAATATGTTCCATCGTCTTCTTTCGGTCATCGTATGGTCTAGATCTACACCATACATCGGCAGAGTTTATGCATTTTGAAACCTTTAAAGTAAATGCTGATTAGATGCGAGATAAATTGTGTGTATGCTAATTGAAACGACGCTTGCGAGTTGAGGTGCATTTACATAATAGAGGTCCGCAATGCAGTAATTTTTGGTCTGTTTTTGGCGCTCATAATCTGATCACCACAATTTATAATTTCTCAAATTTCTGTCGAATACTCAATAGGATTTAACTTTGCACATACATTTTTACTTGCCTTAGTTCAGCAACCTCAAAAAAACTCGCCAGTACTGCAAACATCGTTAGTTTAGGCATTTGGGCTCCACGAACTTTTAAACCTATAACTCTTTCCAGCGACATCATATTAAAATGTGGCACTCTAAAAATAGCAGAATTTTCTACTATAATCATGCTATTGTACAGCAGCCAGTTTCGATCTATGACATAAAGTGTAAAAAACATCTCATAAGTGAAGTTTTCAAAATTGTGGCTAGCTGAGCTGTTTGGATGTTGGAATGAACGATAGGGTTATTGGGTTATCTAGGTTTATCCCGTTTAGGGACCCTCGTAGAGCAAGCAAGAACAGACAAACTGTAATAGATTTGGTATTTAATAATTAAACAGCGCACCCTTTCGAGATAAATTTTGGTTCCATGTCACTTTGCATAATCTTTTGTAGCAGAAATGAACAAAGCCAGTGCCGCTAGCTTCGAGCGCCGTACCCTAGCTACTTGCCACTATCGAGTTGTTGCTAGAATCGTTGCCTGAATTTCAGCTGCCGCAGATGCATACGTTTACTAGACAGTAAATTGAGCCAACGCAGGTCTTCGCAAGATAAGGCATGTTCACGTCAGCCTTTTGTGGATAATAAAATTATCAATCGTCTGCTTAATGTACATGAATATTTAAACATAGTTTTCCGAAATTGGTCAGTTCTGGATAAAGTCGCTGACAACTCACCGTCTCGATTAAGAAGCTTTTGATAAAAGATTTTATTAAAATGTTCGGGACAAGGTATTAAAGAATACTAAAATCGTTTCAGTCCCAGAATTTATTTATTGTTGAATTCCCGGGCTGGATCAAGGACTGGGTATTATATACACTTATTAGACTAATAAATGATGTATAACAATAAATGTCGGTACTCATATCATACACACGACAAATAATAGAACCCGGAAATCTCAGACAGCAACAGCTCATTTTCAAATTTGGCTGAACAACTAAGTCGCGTTAGCCTAATTATTTTGGCTGCAGTAAATCTATGTGAGCGAAGATTATTGTGCAAATTGAAAAAAAACGGTTTATGCAGAATGCCTTATCAACACGCGAAAAAGTTTTACGTGGTTTACATAGTGTTCTTGGAAGTATATCGGACGCGGTTGTTTTGTGGGAGTAATATTGAAACCATCCCTTATATCAACCGGGTGCTACAGCGAATAGAAGTTACACCATTTCACTATGCACTCTTAGTTAATATATAATTCGGCAGATTAATTTTCCAAATGTTTTGAAACAGTCTGATAGAAAAAAGTGAACAATCATAGTCATACTTAGTGTAGTCCACTAATTCTGGAGGATATATTGAGGATTATGTTTCGATATACTTCAATATTGAGGATTATGACTAATAAACTACCTTATGCATGATTCCACTCTACGTGAATTATATACTAGTATCTTAATATGTTCTTTCTGCACAAAATTAGCAAAATGTATGACTTCAATTTACACATAATGTCGAACGGGTGGATTAAAATTTTTTATATATTAACCCAAAATAGATCTAGTTTTGTTACACCAAAACGTTGCCTTTGAAACGCAGAAATTGGCGGAAAACTCACTATTAATCAACAGAAAAATGAAGTGCACAACCGAATCATAACAGATGCACAGGTGAAAATTATATAGGAATGCACAGAATTACGCCTCCTATAGAATTATATATATATACTTTATATATTAACCCAAAATAGATTTAGTTTTATTCGACCAAAACTTTGCCTTTGAAACGCAGAAGTTGGCGGAAAACTAACTATTAATCAACAGAAAAATGAAGTGCGCAACCGAATTATAACTGATACACAGGTGAAAATTATATAGGAATGCACAGAATTGTGCCTCCTATACAATGATGTATACTTTATATGTAAAGGCTTCGCAGAGTTAGTAGCTAGATTTTACGTTTGCAATGTCCATACCACCCTAACTGACGTATCAACCCTGTTTATCTAACTATGGAATAAATACATTTTCTGCCAACGTTGCCTGTTTCAGACTTACACATGGTTGGCACCGTATCAAATCACTCATACATTTTTAATTTATTTATTAACATATGTTTGAAATATCTATATTTTAATTTTTCTTGGCACAGTTTTTATACATCATGTAATAAGTTTCCGATATTTCTTTATGACATTAAAGTGGCGGTTAGACAGAAAACCTTAATTGCTGCTGCATTTGGCAATTTCAATTACCAACCAGCGCGAACGTTGTTAATTTGTCATGCTACTGAAATTCCCACAATCAATATAGATACTATATGTTGGTGGCTTAGTAATTCATAGCAATTAACAGCAAATCATACCACTTTTCTTATCGTTGTACGAATATAACGTATTATGCAAGCATTGAATTTTATTCGAGCGCGGGATAAATCATCTGCAGGATACAGTTGAAGCCATCAGTTCAAAACGAGCAGAGATAGTAAGTGTTGGTTGAACCCCAGCGACAAACCAAATGTTCTGGTTTTTCTGACAACATAAGACTTTGACATTTATACTCAAGCAATTACATCGTTGGCCCAGGTAACCCTGAAGGGAAATACGTTATATCATTAGAAAAAAGAACATCTTAGAGCGGGGGGTTCGAGGGGCGGGAGCCCTCGACATATGCTTAGGATTAGTATATCGAGAACGGCATGACATGCATTACACTTTGGCTCTTCATAGTCAGCTTGGCCACATCACATCCTATATAAGGTATACTGTTGTCGAAGCTTTTGAATGTTTTTACTCGATATCAATGTTAACAAATAACCGGAATCGCAAATTCATAATGCATAGGTATATTAAATCTTTCACGTAAAATCGGCTTGGGCAACCATAACTGAAGATTATGCTGTAATAAATACTTTCGAATTAGCTCAAAATCTCCAAAATTTCAGTGATGCATCTATGGTATACAAAAAGACATTTCCGCAAAACCGGTAATTTGTTAAGCTGCATTTCGTCAATTGCACACCCTGAAATATCGAATACGATAAGTATTAACATTGTTTTATTCGATGTTTAATGCAAGGTCTCAATAACTTGTTGCACACCTGCGCAAATTGCTCAGTCCGTGCAAATTTTGTGTACATTTAAAATATTTGCTTCGGATATCAGTTCAAATTGTTGATATTCTTAGCGGCTGTTCGCTAAGTTATCTTTCAGTGGTCCAATGCTGTGCATTTTAGCATAAAGAACGGTCGAGAACTCTAAAACATGGAACTTATGCCTAGGTATAGTCTAAGAATTCTTCAAAATCAGAGCTTAGCCTAAGGCGACTTAAGCTTAGATTATAACTCTCATTTTAGTTGCACTAATCGCTGAAAATTTCACGTACAGTCTTACGACTGATAAGATTAGGCCAAGCCTTGTAAACAGCAGCAAATTGGAATAAAGAAACTAATTTAGGCTGAAATTTTCTGATGTCATTTGAAGTTATCTGTTAAATTTATAGTGCCTGCAACAATGTATTTCACGAAAAAGTGAATCAAAAAACCTACATTTTTGGGCACACAGCATGTAGATTTTGCTACTAACTTCTGCAGCCTAAACATAGTTAAACAGAACTGGCACAGTGGATATATACTTAAGCAGCGGCCGGCCTCTGCAATAATTTCGCAGCCGGCTAACAATGGATCCAACAAATTGTTTCAGACCAAACGTAAATTTTGCTATAATATACAACATTTGCCCGATTATGCCTAACTTGTAACAGGTGGCGTTATAGTCCTACTTGCTCATAGTGGGATAGGGATTATTCCATTAAGGCGTCGGTCCCCTCTTTGGTGCAGAGTGCCGATCTCTCAGATGAGCCGACCCGCCTAGCGACGCCGCCAGCGCCGGACACATAGGAGCCCTCATGGCTACCTAGTTGAACCAACTGGAAAGGTCAAAGTTGGAACTTCCGCTCGAGGACCCTGCTACCTCAGGGACCTGGACAGTGAGCATGTAGGATTACAGTTCTATCGGGTTTATAGTGGACACACATTATGCAGTTCCTCTAGGCATGTATAGCTAAAGTGATATTTTAACCTATGTTGTTCTTCAATTGCTTGGTATAACTCTTTAGCGGAGACATTGGTGTGCATTGCAATAGTTCCGGCCCTTGCAATTCGTTTGCCAAACGAATGTGGCGGATGGTCAGCGTATCTAATTCAGCAGGTCACACCGGGACCCGCTGGAAGTGTAATTATCGAGCTTACTGTTTTCAGTAAGAAAATTTTCGTCTAGTGGTGTATAACATACAAATATTGTCAGGCTGTAGCTGCTGCGACAAATTTGAGAGCGTTCAGCCTCTCATTGCTGCGTTTATGCGTGCTACATGAAGCACAGCAACACTGTGTCCGAAACATATTCTAAATGCTACATAATAGCAAGCCTTTCATACTTTGTTTTGGATACTTCCTGGTACAATATTACTTCCTTCCCGCCACCTTATTTTGTTTAATGCCAAATGCTGAATAAGCTTTCCGAAGAATTCGGTGACATATTATCCATGTAGGCGTTGAAGTCTCAAAGTTTTTTGGTAGTACATAGCGACTGGATTAGGCCACACCACTGAAATTTATTGTATTAAGCGTTGCTTTATAAAGACGCCGTTACTATATATTTGAACAAAGGTCATAAAAACATGTAACTATCAGAAACTGTTATAACAACTAGACACATCCGCTGTCTCGTGTTTTGCTCAAACACTTACATCTGCCATTATCTCATATCTAAACCGGTCTCACAGGTGATTTTTTGTGAGATTATGTAACTCAGAGAGCTTTATATAATTTTCAAAATACTTTGGAATCTTGGTGAGAGGCACTTCCCATACAGTAGACGCAATGGAGAGATGAGAAATATGTGACACTGTATAGCATAGGTATGCAGGGGCGCACCACGCATCTTAAAACTGGGGGGACCAATAGTCTATCAGTAGGTAATATTCTTTACAACCTAAAACCTGAGTTGTTCTTAAAAATTTACAACGTTTATAAAAGTTCTTTCCGTTCTGTAAGTGTTCCGATTTGAGAGCCAGCTACTAAAACATGAAAAATTTTGCAAAAAACGTAGTTAGGAAACATGACTGTAAACATTATACCATAAAACTGCAAGACCAAAGTAAACCAAATAAACACGCTAGTTCAGTTGAAATTGCCAAAAATTTTCACACGATTTTCTTTGAAGACAAAGTGCTTGCACAAGTCAATTACGTCAATGCTTTGAGCAATCTCCTTATGGGTGTGCAGCAGTGCCAAGTGACTTAGTCTAGATTCGGACATCGTGCCTCTCAGCCACGTCTTTAACCGCCGGAGGCAAGAGAAGGCCCTCTTAGGACACGCGCTGGTTGGCGGGACGACCATAATGAGACGAAGTAGCTTTTCCATCTGTTCAAACACAGCTCGTGTTCCTGCCTCCATTTTTCGAAATTGTTGAATGAAGTCGTCTACCGATGCCGCAGGACGCTTGTAGAATGCGAACTCATGCTTTAACATGCCAGAGTCGATTTCTTCCTCATACTGCTGAGACAGCAAGTCGACATTCTTTTCTACTAAACACCGCTCAAGCCGCTCAAGTGTTTCCATATTGTCTTGGTTGAAGCGGTCACGGATATTTGACGCGATCGTGTCAACGAGCTCAAAGAAGAACTTGCGGTGATGGTGTTCCGGTGAGTCGGCGACATGGGGATCTCCTGCCGACTCTCCATACTCAACCCTCTTGGGGACGCGCTTCACTCGGCGAACCGAAGGCTGTGTAAGCTCGAGCTCGTCAGCCGTTCGCAGCACCATGCCCCAAATTTTGGAAAAGTATTCGTCGTTCCGGATCTGTTGTAAGTAATCAGTAACTGCCGCTGCAGCTTGTTTGGAAGATGCGACTGTCATGATTGTTCCTTGCAGCATCGTGGCCAAAAATTTAGACTTTGAGAACACGATTTCGGAGATGACAATACCAAGGTAGGTGGTTGCTTTGCCAAGCTGGAGAAGCAGTCCGGCTGCTTTAGCGCCTGCGTCTGGACGAGAGTTGCCACTGCTGATTTCTGTGAGTGTTGCCATGATAAGTCTATACTGTTCCGGTTCCCGCAACCGAGACAATGGTTTCCTTTTGGCCGCCCATCGAGTTGGGCACAGGGTTTGCGGCACGTAAGTGACATCAATATCCAACAGTTTTGCCATATCTTTCAGCTTAGCAATTCGATGGCCGGAGTCACCGATCAATTTTCCCACCTTGTGGACAACTTGTAGAGCGTCGCGAACAATGATTATACTTTTGCACGGCTCTTGAATGGCCAAATTCAAGCTGTGGTTCACACAGTGAACATATAAGGCCTTTGGAGCCACATTTAGTATTCTTGACTTTACACCCTTGACCTGGCTCGCCATGTTTGCTGCGCCGTCATAACACTGTCCCCTAGACGAAGCAAGAGGTAATCCAAGTTGTAGCAGCGTTGTCGTGATAGCGTTGGCTAAATGCTCTCCCGTTGTTAGCTCCGTATCGTGCAGTCCAAGAAGCACTTCGCTGGGGGTCAAGCTGGCATCGATATAGCGAACACATGTGGAAACCTGTTCACAACCGGACACGTCGGTTGTCTCGTCTACCATGACGCTAAAGTAGCCTGAGGGTGAAGATTTGATATCGCTTATAATCCGCCGTTGTGTATGGTGTGCCATTGTCTGCAAAATTTCATTCTGAATTCGCCAAGAAACAAACGTATTTGTTCTGTGTTGTCGATTCAGAAAGGAATTCAATTCAGGAACGTCTTTCCGAAGCAGTTCAATCACACTGCGGAAATTGCCCTTGTCGTGTTCATGCCCACGCAGGGGGATGCCACAACACGCACACAACCTAATCGCCTCCATGATTCTGACCAACGCTTCACGATTTGCTTTCTGATCGTTCGAGTGTATCTCAGAAAGCTGAGAGACCACCGGTGCCACCGAAATGGAAGTCTACGTACGTGTATTATGAATATTAATGACACAAACCGGTGGCTTCAGACGTTAGCTTGTTGCATTGGCTTGGTCCCACAGCAGCTTCCTCCTGCTCCACGGGCTCAACATTTTGGTCGTCTGCTATTTCTTTATCCCCTTCTTCTAACCGCGGCTGAAAAATTGACTTAACATTAGTTTCAAGCGTATCTTAAGACGGCACAAGTGCTTATGGCACAACAATATGTTAATACTACCCAAATCCACTATTGCATTTCAACGAAAGACTATATTTAAGATTATATGTAAGTGACATGCAAGCCCTTTGTGTTGTTGATACCATCGAAATGCAGCGCCTCTTTTAGACGCCTGAACCCTGGCGTAAATAAACGTTTCAAACTGGGCGTATTATTGTAATGCATTCTAACGCCTTATACTGGGTGTAAACGTGTGTTAGACAATATCACCCGCTACCTGGACATCGACTGCACTAAATTAGAGACGCCTTAACCAGGGCGAAACATGTCACCGCTCTTTTAGTATGTACCAAAACGCAAGAAACTGCATGTGCCACACTGCCACAGCCAAGAGCTGTAGTAGCATTATGGCTCGTTTACGTTAAATTGTGTGCGCCGTGACCTAGCTATGTCTCAACAGTCTAGTTTCGCTTGTTGGGACAATCAACAGTCACGGCTGACTATCTGTTTTGTCCGCATTTACTTAGCTAGGTGCGTTTGATAAGCTGGGCGTCATGGCGGACTGGACTGGACAAATAGACGAGTCTCGGCGCACTATTGCCGCGCAAGACAGCTGTCAAAATGTAAATTTCGCGCATTGTACGACTGCTAAAATTGGGTTTCCCGCGTTGAACAACTGCCAAAATTTGAATTTCCCGCACAGGACAACTGCCAAAATTTGAATTTCCCGCGCTGGACAGCTACTAAAATTTGAATTTCCCGCGCTGCACAACTGCCACAGTTTGAATATCCTGCGCAGCTGCAAATTTTAAATTTGCAGCGTTGGACAACTGCCAAAATTTGAATTTCCCGCGCTGAACAACTGCCAAAATTTGAATTTCCCACACAGGACAACTGCCAAAATTTGAATTTCCCGCGCTGGATAGCTGCTAAAATTTGAATTTCCCGCGCTGCACAACTGCCAAAATTTGAATTTCCCGCGCTGGACAACTGCCAAAATTTGAATTTCCCGCACTGGAGAACTGCCAAAATTTGAATTTCCCGTGCTAGGACAGCTGCCAAAATTTGAATTTAACGCGCTGGACAACTGCCAAAATTTGAATTTCCCGCGCTGAACGACTGCCGAAAATTTGAATTTCCGCGCTGTACAGCTGCCGAAAATTTGAATTTCCCGCGCTGCACAACTGCCGAAATTTTGAATTTAACGCGCTGGACAACTGCCGAAATTTAAATTTCCGGCGCTGAAAAACAACTGCCGAAATTTAAATTTCCCGCGCTGGACAGCTGCCAAAATTTGAATTTCCCGCGCTGTACAACTGCAAAATTTAAATTTCCCGCGCTGGACAACTGCCAAAATTTGAATTTCCCGCTCTGCACAACTGCCAAAATTTAAAATTTCCCGCGCTGGACAACTGTCAAGATTTTCGATTTCCCGCGCTGTAAAAAATTTAAATTTGCAGCGTTGGATAGCTGCCAAAATTTGAATTTCCCGTACTATGCAACCGCCAAAAACTCGAATTTCCCGCGCTGGACTGCTGCCAAAATTTGAATTTGACCGTGCTGGACAACCGCCAAAATTTGAATTTCCCGCGCTGGACTGCTGCCAAAATTTGAATTTGCCGTGCTGGACAACTGCCGGAAATTTGAATTTCCCGCGCTGGACGACTGCCGGAAATTTTGAATTTACAGTCCTTCCCGCCAGCTGCCAAAAATTTGAATTTGCCGCGCTGGACCGCTGCCAAAATTTGAATTTACAGCGTTGCACAGCTGCCAAAATGTCAATTTGCCGCGCTGGACAACTGCCAGAAATTTTAAATTTACAGCGTTGGACGGTTGCCAAAATTTAAATTTACAGCGTTGGACAGCTGACAAAACTTGCCCCATAACATCATTTATACATTAAGATATCTACGTCCGATATGCTATACTGTGTTTTTGGGCTATTAAGGACATATTATATAGTCAGCGCTGACTGATAAAAAAATTCACACAGTCCGGGCAGACTGTCGCATATGTCCGTCGTCGTAGCTACGGTGTTACACGGACATGCGGACAGTCACCGCCCACTATTAGGACATAGCTAGGTCACGGTGCACACAAATTAACGTAAATGAGCCATTAAGCGAGTGCTCAAAGCACAAATAATACTGTCCGACGGTTGACACTGTTTCTGATCTAGTGCGATACCCGGTAATCGAAAACATATATTTTGTGCAAAATGTTATTATATTTTAGATCTGTCATTATTTTGCTTGTTGTTGGTTAAAATCATACATGCACGACATTCAAAAGTTCCAAGTGCTTTTTCAGCCCTCCAAACGGATCAAACCATTACCGCCGACGATGGGAGGTCGTCGGGGGGTTAATTTTTGTGACTAAAAATTTTTTCTCTTTTTCGAGTTTGTTTTCCAGGGCTTTCCAACTTTTCCCCCGATTTGTGCTCATTACCCCCAATTTTTGTCTATATTTGTTACGATTTTTACTAATTTTTGCCAAACCTTTCTGCGCACGCATTTAGCCGCATAGATAATAGAGGCTCAGTATTACAGGCAAGTCAGGATGGGTGCTTCGGCCGAGGCGGGGTTCGGAGTCACAGGGAAATGAGTACGCCTCATCCCCTTCTATGTTCATGTAAGCCAAAACGATACATTTTGCGAATTAAGATGCGCAATACCGAACCGTAACCGTTTATGTATTAGTTTATAGAATTGGGCTCTAGCTATAGTGTTAAGACATTTCTTGCACGGCATATAAAAATTTATTGCTTGTCGCAACGATTCCATAGCCTTAGTTTAGCCCTCGATGAAAGCTATTTTACGTTGACACAATGCTATTTCGTGTATATTTATACTTACCTAAATTAAATGATTATAATTCATTTTGGTTATTAAATGCTTAAAGCGTTCACAGAATACAGTCACGGAACTTCGTGCCCGCTCATTGGCCGAGCAGATACTAGCATGACAGGTTAACACCCTCAACACTTAAACTAAACGCACAATATGACCTACCTGTTTTGATGTGGGTTCTTCGTCTTGCGCTGATACCTTTTTTGTAGCTGGTTTAAAAAAATAATCACGAATATTTTTGGAAGACATAGTAATTTCTGTCCACGACAAGACTCAGTATACATGTAAATTTCTGAAATAAAAATATCGCGAAAGAAATACACAAACTTCGCCATAAATGTGGTGGGGACCTCACTGAAGAAGTCCCTCCCACTGCGAAAACTGGTGGGGACCGGTCCCCCCGTCCCCCCCCCCCGCGTGGTGCGCCCCTGTACGTATGTATTGTAAAATGAATCGATGATTTTCATGTAATTTCCCCAAATTTTGACAGAATCACTAAAGTACAATTTTGTTCAAAATTAGTCTCTCATGTGAACATTTGTGAACCACTATGCGTAACATTCCAAAGTTTCTTTTATATAGCTTAGAACATTTAAATCCGCCGAGTGAGGCAAACTAATTGCATACGTATGGTACTATCGAACGAAAACTGGACAATAAACATTTAGGACGAATACGCGGCTGAGAAGTACAGATGTTATTTGGGAATAAAGAGAAAATTTTTTTGGTTGTTGTTTTGCCAAGTAGCAAAAATGAGACAATTAACGCGAAAAATTATTTGACATCTCACGATACGCAAAACACACCGTTGTGACCCAGATATCACATTACTGTATAAAGGTTTAATGTCAAATTTTGAAAAGGTTTCAGTTTAACGCGATCAGAGCAGGCGGAATCTCGCCATATATACTGAGCAATTATGTGGCGTTCAGTTCACGTTATAATGTCCTTAACGTTTGGAACCTATATACTCCACGCAGTCTCAGGCATACCGTCGATACGAGGGTATCTTAGACACCTTCTTTTTTATAAAACTTTTTGAGGGCAGCTAGTTAGGTGTATTTATAATCTTTTGAAGGTGTCAGAGACACCGTTTATACTTTACAGATATTTTGACGGTGTGCGACTTACCGTCTATTCAACATACCTAGTGCATAGTGCATACCATTAGTAGCGACTATGTGCAAGTAGCTAATAATAATAAGCTTTACCGGTCTTTAACGTAGTTTAAATATCGAAATATAGAGTCTAAACTTTTTTATACACATATATTTATTACTTTTGCTTGCTTTTATGTTTATAAACTATTTTATTGCAGCACAAATTTAATGTTTGCAAACCGTTTTGAAGCAGACACAAGCCGATTCAAAGGAGAGGGATCCAAGGGTTGTCGGAACATGCACAGGTGCTTAAGGTCCATCAATTGTATGTCATAAAAGATTCAGTTTTCCAATATACATATATGTTCACAGGGGGATTATCCCCTGAGGCGCGAGCCCTTTACCCCACCGCGCGCAGAAGGCGCGCAGGAAGTCTTGGCAAAAATAGGAAGCAGCCTATGGACAAAATGGATATGGGCAAAACTGGGAAGATTGAGTGAAATATGGCAGAAATCGGTGAAAATTAGAAATCGAGCGAAAATTTTGGCCAATTTTTCGTCCTAAAAATTTTCAAATCTATAGCCCATGGCGATCTCCCCCCACCGAACGGCTGCTTCCCCTTAGAGCGGACCGCCCAGACAGAATCACCCTCTATATCCACCCCTCCTCCCCGACATTTCGGAGCTCGCCCACGTATGCCCGATGTAGCAGCTTTATAAAAGCTGTGAAGACTAGCAGAGCTAGGTTGTGGATCTGAGGACGCGCAGTTGTAAGTTCGAATCCCAGTCAAGCTGAACTTTCGTGAGTTGCTTCTTACATCGTTTCTTCAACCTCCAATTGCTAAGCGTAAACGAAAAAAATTACAATTATCAGACAATGTGAAAAATTACAATCCCTAACTAACACTATTTGCCGAACAGCTCAAACAATTAGCTCTGCGTAATAATTTATTTACTATTGTTTTTAACTATAAATAAATATGCTTGTAGCCGAAATTTTGCGTTAAGCGCGCTTAAACAAGTGTACGCCATACTGTATACAGGGTGCTACAGGGTTAAGGAAATGTACCATATGATCTACGACTGTGTCTTGTACATGCGTGCCCTAGGTCAAAAGGATGAAACGAGGTCCAACAGCGGGCGGTGACAAATTATTTTTATATTTGCCAATTCTCTGAATTTTGCAAATTTTACCCAATATGCCATTTTTCGCCCAATTTTTGCCAATTTTGTCTCGATTTGCACGCATGTTCCCAATTTTAGTATATCTCCCCTTGATTTTTTCTAACTTTTGCCAAAATTTTCGTGCGCGTCCGGCGCGGTGGACTGTGGCGGATAACGAGTCTTAGGGGGTGAGGCTACCTGCCAGGAGGGAGATCGGCGTTCACCCCGATTGGACGGATCAGAACATCACAATTTATAACCACCTCTCCCTCTCACAAGCTTGCATGCTCTTCTGCTATAGCTGACATGTTCTAAATTTGTAGTTAATGGTTGGAGTTAGTACTTCACAACACACTATTTGGGTTGTTATTTTGTTATGTCAGTTCAGTATTGTAATTATGATGAACGCGAACAAATAACGCTATTCCCTTATATATAAATACACGATTTGCGACGCAGCAACGAGTAGACGCTGTCCGCGGTCATTATTTTGCTATTTAGCATTGCATTTTGCTTACTGCGTACAAATGAAAACGTGAATACCAATCGCGTTTTCCTCGTGTGCTATAATACACAAACACACCGCGAACATTGCTGGCTGATTCAGAATATCATTTGATGAATGCGGAAAACGTACGAAATGGACAAATGTGCCGGAACGCAAATTCCATTCATACATCGCGGAGCCCATGTTCACGTTCACAAAAATGCCAATACCATTGGCAAAAATGTAAACGCGAATTTCTGGGCGAATCAATTCGTAATTTTGACAAGAGAACAGCTTTGGTGTACGCACCTAAACTGGACTCACGCATTAATGGCATGGATAGAAGATCGTACCATAAAGATAAAGAACTTGTTCAAGGACGACTTAAATCGTTTCCATAACTGTGTTTGCCATTGGGTATACATTGGGTATACATTGGGCTACGGTGTGTCACAATGTATATAGTGAAAGTCGTTTAGGTTGTGTGATCTCTAGAAATATCTCATGCGCTTACAATCACGCTAATTCGTTTGCAGTAACTGTTTACTTAATTTCAAATTTTCAGAAATCATACTGTGACGCGCCAAACACTAGCGTGGATTTTTAGTGCATAGAAAATATTAATATCTTTACGCATACGGTGTGTGCCATACTGTCAGTCGGTAAAATTTATGGTAGCTGCGGTACTCTACTAAAGAAACATGGTAGCTAAGGAGTGTGGCACACACCCTCAAGTTTTGCTACACGGCATGGATGTGACTGTCATCGTCTATACGGTATAGTGGCCACTACAAGGGGTCAATAATTCTTAACAGTGGGCACATTAGAATGGACATTAGACCATGCAAAAAATACAGTGGATGATCGGGCATTTTATATTCGCACTATTTGATCAAGGGTTTCCTTCTTAGTGGCATTAATGGCATCATTATAATGCGTTGAGAAGGCACAGATTCTTTCAATATATGAGTATATGCCGTGTAAATAAACTCAGATGCTTTTATGTTTTATATTATAAACATTTTTATATATTAATGTGCACATTAAGAAAACGTTGCACTATTATTAAGATGATTAGATTGGCGACAGTAAACCTTAAGCGTTTGAATGTTTGTCTTATCAGAGAAATAACTGGTTGTTAAAATTTTATACAATAACATAGAGACATAAGATATAGATAACAAAGTTTTGCTTTTTGTCCTTCAAAGATTCAGTTTATGCGAAACGATAGCTGTGTAGTAAATCGCTTTCCAGTTCTATTGTAAACGTTTGTTTAAAACTGCCCTATGATGATTAGATACCTGGTCTTATTGCGCATAAACGTAGTTGTAAACTGTTGTTTTGTGAAAAAATTTAGAGTACATGGTACGTTGGATTTCTTCCGCATTGGAAATTGTGAAGCATTACTGCTTTACGACAAATACGATACATGCATTTAGTGTCTTCTGAACATGAATAGGCGTAGTCATTGAGTTAGTATTAGGTTTTCTCGTTCTATTGTAAACGTTTGTTTAAAACTGCCCTATGATGATTAGATACCTGGTCTTATTGCGCATAAACGTAGTTGTAAACTGTTGTTTTGTGCAAAAATTTAGAGGACATGGTACGCTGGATTTCTTCCGCATTGGAAATTGTGAAGCATTAATGCTTTACGACAAATACGATACATGCATTTAGTGTCTTCTGAACATGAATAGGTGTAGCCATTGAGTAAGTATTAGGCTTTCTCGTTCTATTGTAAACGATTGTTTAAAACTGCCCTATGATGATTACATACCTGGTCTTATTACATATAAACGTAGTCGTAAACTGTTGTTTTTGTTCAAAAATTTAGAAGACATGGTACGCTAGATTTCTTCCGCATTGGAAATTGTGAAGCGTTGCTGCTTTATGACAAATACGATATATACATTTACTGTCTTCTGAACATAAATAGGTGTAGCGATTGGGTTAGTGTTAATCGCGGATATCATCTGTATATCTCAGGCTGCGTTTAAAAATAGTACTTCTACAAATAAAGCCCTTAGAGAAAACAAGGTTTCCTGAAATACTACATGGTTTATTCTGCCTGTGATAAATGCAACGTATGGTATTCAATAGACCCAATAGCGTACAATTTTTTGCCAAATTAAAATCGACTGGATAGAAAGTTGATGACATTAACTCTGATTGTCAATAAGCTATACACAAATTTAAAGCTTGTTCACACGTGCAAACTACAAACACGTCAAAGTTTGATCAAAGTTTATCACAACGTGAAAGCATCTGTTTTGCATTTTTGGTAAGTTTGAACGTGTGAATATTGTTCAAAATTCCCAAGAATATGCCTTTACTCAGTCAAATTTTGAAGCGTTGAACTTTGAATTTTAGAACTTTGAAATTTTGAAGCTTTGTACTTTGAATATTGGAAAAAATTTGAATTCAAATTTAACTGTCAAATTTTGAAACATCGCAAATTTCCTTTATTCAGATTTCAAATTTTGTTCAAAATTCGATCAGATTTTGAGCTCAAATGCTGAACTCAACATTTAGGCAGAAAATTTAAGTTTGTGAACACACCTTAAAATGACAAACGCAAAAATGTACAGTTTTAACAGGTTAAATTGGCGACATCAGTATAATAATGATCGTTATAATTTCGTGCTTTTGGAAAGTGAACGAAAAATTATTCACGGCAAATTCGACAACAATTAATACAAACTTTATCCAAATAAATTATTTCCAACTATAAGATTAACTTGAAACTTTTATTACAGACTACAGGTAAATTTAATTGATGATAATTTTAAACCCTATTCCTGCCTTTTCTTCTGAACCACATTTTAAGAAATTTCAAGCAAAATAAGAAGAATAGTTGTGAGAACAATTTTTGAAAAATTACATTTAACAAAACATTTGACCTATCATTTACTGATAAAAGAAAAATCCACCGTATGTCTGTCTGAACCAAAACTCCGCACATTAGACATCATCAGAATCACCTGCCAATAGTATTTGTCATGCAAACAACAAGCTCTAAATTTTCTTTACTCTGCGACAACAGTATCTGCAACTATGTTATTAAAAGATAACAAATTAAACGAAGAAAATAAGTATTAAACATGGGTTTATCATTGCCATAAATACTAACTCAAGTTATTCCATTTTTATCCCACTGTAAAGAGAAAGATTTCAAAAACGTTTCCTACTTGCAACATGGTTTTGTGTTCAAGGCCTGCTCGGAAATTTCTTCTTCTATAGAGGCAACTACAACCACCGTGTCAAGAGAGGAACTCGTCTTTAAGTCAGGAGTCTTTAAGTAAGATCCCACGAATACAGTTAACTATTTTGCTATCCTTGTGCGACGGCTAAACTAATGGGTCCTACAGTTGCAAACCTGGATAGTCTGGAACGCTCGGCATTTGTCTAGCAAGAATCGTTTCGGTCTAAAGTGCAGGGACACGTGAGAAATTTCATATTCACGGTATTCAAATGTATAATACAATGCAATAATGATTAAGCATACAAATATAATATTATAAGCAGATTATCCAGAGAAATGGGTCTGAATTTCAAACCATGTAGAGCAGTAGTCAAGACATTTTGCTTATTGTGTATATGTTGTGTAGTCACTAAGTATTATATGTTGTGTGATATTTTTTTACTAAAATTTATAAGGATAAGTAGCTGTGGTGACACATTTGTCTTTAAAAAATATCCCCGGTACCGCTGTACTTCAGCGTTCCTTTGTTTTTATACAAGTTTTGCCTTGAAGCAACTGAAGTAAAACCAAAATTGTTTCAATGGTGTCAACTTAATTATCACTCAGTGAAAATTAAACATAAATAAGTTTAAATTTTTCCTATAAATTCAAATAGTAAATTATCTGAAATGTTCTGTAAACTTTCCAAAATACTGTAAATTACGATTTATTGGCGTATGACATTAGGTAAACTCTTAGTAGATTTATAGTTATGAGTTTTAGTATGAATGATACAACATAATTTTTAAGATTATAGCCTAACAATTTATCCACACAACAAGGATTTCCTTGGAACTTCGCTAAAGATAATGCTTAGCCTATGGCTTGATAAGGCTTGGGATGGTTTACCTAATTTGCAGATACCTAGTTTACCTAATACAGCACGAAATGCACCGCGATATTCCTATATATTTAGCATACAAAATCTTAATAATGTCATTACTGCTCAGCAATGTAATGGCGCAGTATTGATTTTATTAAAGAGTTTTCGGCGTCCCCAGGGTCGTTAGAGGGAATAAATTTTAGAAATTTTTTGGGACCCAAAAGTATTTTGATTTTCGCACATTTTCCTCTATTTTGCCAATTTTCTCTCGATTTAGCCGCATTTCCACCAATTTTTGCCTATTTTTCTCTCGCTTTTTGCCAATTTTTTGCCAAAGCCGAACGGTGGAATAGGGTGAGTTCGAGCCTCAGGGAAATAATCCAACTCTATTGCTATGAGCATGCATGGCACATGGACGGAGAATCCATCGGCTAATATTAATATATGCCACCGTACAGTTATATAGTATAAGTATGCATATACCATGTAAACTATATTAAACATTATATATACATATTATGTACATTTCTAGATATTAAACTGTTGCAAGGGAAGGATTTTTCCACCGGAATTATCAATCAAAGTAATAAGACGACCGAAGAACAGCTACCTATATTTAGAAAATAAAAATGCCTGCAGCAGAAGCGAAAACAGTTGTCAAAGAAAGCGTCAAAACAACGACTTATACAGAAAGTTCCTCAACAACACCTGGAGTAAAAGTAATGAACGATTCATATCAAAATTCAACCGATAAGGTAAGTCTACAAAATGACATCAAATAAACCGCACAGGGGCGGAGCAAGAGTGTGGCTCCCATTACTTTTCGGAATAAGTTACATTGGCCAGTTTATTTATTTAAAAAAGAGGAATGGATAAGTGCACACAGTTGTTATTAACGAAATAAATGAACATAAAACCCATCTTATTTGTGCTTGAGAGCTCAGAAATATATTTTTGTATCACACATTGGAAACAACTGTACTATGCCCCGACCAGTAATTATGGTTTGTATATGTACATTTTAAAATTCTATGCGCTTTAGTTTGTATTGTGCAGTATACGGTTAAATTGAAATATGTTTGCATTAGTTGTACAATTTTTGCACAATGCGTTTTACGCTTTAATTGTATGCTATTATTCTTCATACACTCTGTTCTATAAATTTCTGTTAACATAAATGTTTGACAATTAAATATATTACTAGCTAATCCTTGGTTTATCACAGAAATCAGCACTATGGTATAGGCGTGTCCCCGCCCACAAGTTTCCGAGCAGGAAAACGTCGTCGTGGGGATGCTGCGCAATTTTTACATAACGCCTCTACCACTTGTGGGAGCCAGCCCCATTTTGACTAATTTACTACGACGCTAACGAAAATATGGATGGTGTCAAACACATATTTGTTACTATTAGGCTCAAGCAAACTACGAACAGCGCGTTGCGTTATTTCGTTAAAATAACAGGTTAATACGTTGGTTCGTGTGGCGTAGGCGACAATTTTAGGCTGATGATATATGCTTATATGAACACCTTAGTCTTAAGCTATGTCTGACACGTAAGGTTTTAGAATATGTCCTAACTTTACTTACATAAATTTTAGGTATTTTGACCTTTGTAGTACTTATCTCTACGCAAATATAGAAACCTGAAGCGATTAGCAATAATACAAGAAAGCGTAATTTTGCGTTCCGGAAATTGTAGAAATTGTAAAATACTACGCAAACACATTTTACTGAAACATTTTTTCTTTGTTCACGTATGATAAAAGTATGCAATCCATGGTACATTGGTGAGCAAGCATTCATACCAAACCAACGAACCGTCCGTTTGATCAGTAAAATTGTTATACACACTTTCGTGACTAAGTCACTGGTTTCTTACAGATACATGCTTACTCTACATGTTCTAATACATTAGAATGACATACGTTCACATGTTTAATATTGTTTACTTTCCTGCTATAACCAATATGGAAGAAAACAGTGTATAAAACATAAAAAGTTAATAATTCAGTGTATATACGGTAAATAAAAATTGTAGAAAACTAGAAACAACTAGTTTCATATTTGAAGTTGATCAATGAGTACTGATAAGAATCTGTACATCCAGCAGCAGCAGCCTAATTGGGCTGGGTCACTAAATATAGGAATGCCGAATTCGTTGCGGCAACTTGTCATTAACTGACGACTGGATTCACAGCAGCGACACGATTACTACGCCTATAGGTCATACCGTACAGTATTGTATTATCATCAAATATTTATATTTTAACTACAGATGTCAGGCGACAAAAGTGATTACAGATCGTCGATTCAATCAAGGACATCGTATTCCACAAAAGCTGGTCCAACAACACCGACTGGTAGACAGTTGCAGGTCACTAGAACATTTTTTCCTTTGCAACTGCTTGTTGTCCACTGGTGATCGTTCTATGAATTTTTGTGTCTCTCGTCAAACTGCAGTTACTGCGAACGAACCATCATGCATTTTAATGTGTTTGAATCTGCACCAATGTTATGGTTATACGTAGGTGTACAAGGTCTGTCAACTCACAGGGTACTTGATTTGTGCAATTCATCCCATTTCTCAAATTTTTATCTCAGTTTTGCTAATTTTTTGCCAGAATTACGCAAGAGAGGTAACATTAGAACTGATCAGGGCTTAAGTATGGCTCTCAGGTTCGAACCTATCGCGACTATGAGCGCACATTCTTTTATATATACAGATTTTGCGGTAGGCCATAATATTAATACATACATTTTCATAAAGGTATCATTCCCCTAAGCCATTCGATGCCCCTTTGCGCAAAGCACCGATACCGTCTGGCAGTTGCCCCAACCTCCTACCTCCTCCCCAACGGTACCGCAGGCGTCGATCAAACAAACAGCCACGAAGGCGGTGGACTGCCACTCTCCCTCCTTCTGGAAGATGGTCCCAACCTAAGGGAAGACGAGGCCGACCCCTATCCCCAAGCGTCCGGCCACCCCGTGGACTTCGTCCTTATATGCATTAATACCATTGCAAATATATAGACATTGCCATATATCCCAAATCCATCAGGTAGGAGGGTAGGTGTTTCCGAAAGCGTGCGGGTCTAATGGGTGTAAATATGACTTAGGGGTGTCCGACCTTTATGAGACCTATGGTAGACGTATAAAACAATATGTTATATCTTATATGTGCGTGAATGTAAGTATTGCTGGTAGATGCTCGTATGCACGACAGAGTGCCACTTGACTGTTGCATCCTGTTGATTATTGATAGGTTGTATAATAAGAAATGCTATAGACAAGCTATCTCCGTGCAATCTCATTCCAACCAGGGCAACCTATTGGCTCCATTACATGCACTGTTACAACCAGCACTTTTACCCTGTTCGGTGAAATAATTTTCCCCCTTTGAAATGTAATCAAGCATGGAAGAATCGAAAATTTTTGATAGATACGCAGAATTATTACTAAATTACATGCGAAAAACGGACGAAGTCACCCTCGTGGTTTTTTGTCCCAAAACTGGTATAATTTTTGCTTCGACAGTACTATCTGGTAATACGTCGCCCGATTTGATTTGTCTCAAATTTTTGCCATATCTGACGCTAGGTGAAATTGGTAAATAATTCATCCAAGGACTGCCTTTTACAAGCAAAAACGTAATATCTGGTTTCCAAACCACAATAAACTCAATTGTTGACTAAACTCAATTAATTAGGGTCAGACCTTCACAAGCCACATTTACCTCCTGAATGCTCCGCACCAATCCAACCTGTCCTCCCCGCCCACGCCCATCCTTCCCCCGCCCCTCCTTCCCACGCTCTTCCTTCCCCCGCTCCTCCTTCCCCCGCCCCTCCTTCCCTCGCCCCTCCTCCATTAATTGGGCCTATATATGACCGGACAATATCGAATGGTCGATTTGTAAAGGTTTTCTAATGTCTAGTAGACTCTATCATATAGGCTTGTGAAGCATATCAATCCAACCAGATTTGGCGACTAAACGCATATTAGGTTGATAATTCACAGCCTGACAAAATATAAAAGCAATCGTGAGCAGTAAAGTATACATATATTTGTTTCACATGCGCCCCAGCAGCTAAACTGCTGTGTCATTTTATAACTGCAAATCAGCTGTACAGTTTAGTTATGTAATTATTACAGCATTATGGACTGTGTTCATTAAAAATTTTAACAATAACGTCCCATTTGGCATACTTTATGACAGGCCATTTATTAACTGTTTTAACTATTTCGCAATAAGTGGATTTGGCAATTTTAATCTTAGAACCTCAAAGAAATTTGGGGGAGGTTAAGACCCTCCGATTAACCTTAGTGGGAGGTACCCCCGCCCCTGGAATCTTTTATGGAGAGGGCGTGAGTTAACGCCCACATCATCCTCTGAGAGAGTGTACATGAGTATGGCCGCGTGTAATACCCTTCTCTAAAAATTCATCATGTAGTCTTGATTACGCTGACTCACAACTGTCTAACTGTGCACTGACTTAGACTGCACGAACTCACAATAATTCCAGGGCATTAATTATGACTTTTATAACACCGTACATAACCTGATATTATTCACCACCATCCTTAGGGAACATTTGAATATCAATCTCGTATAACAAATTTTGACATGATTTATCAATTTTTAGTTTAGGAATAATGTATTAGAGGAATATACAGTGTTTTTGTTTAATTGGAGCGGTTTAACGAAAATTAAGGCGAGGTGGTCCAACTTTTGCCAAGCGGTACGAAATAAGGCCGCCGTTTTCTATAGAGAGAACCGATAATGCTGAAAAATGCCAGGCCCTAAATCTCAATTCGGAGACGTTGGCAACAAATGATGTTCCTATGTTTATGACATAATTTCCTATTCACTTTTGATCTTGCTGAAAGGCAGACATACCGTTCCAATGAAATTGCGTAATTCAAACACTAAGAACATTAAAGCATTGTATATTAATGCTTAAACTAAACATTGTTATATATAGGAGTGCAGCCTACCGTCTATAAATCAGCAAAATGCTTAAGAAATTTGCGGAAACACAACTGCCCCAGCGAAGCATCTAGTCTTAAAAAATTATGGAAATGCACATAATTTTTTTGATAGAAAACATGCTAAAATTCTTTTGTCCTGACAGATATTAATATAGCAGTCATCTGTACGACCATTGTGAAACAATCTAAATATACTGAAGTTTATTATCTTAGCTCATTTTATATAATAATGCTTCAAGGCACCTGGAACATAAAGGCTAGCAGTTGTGATGTATCTTTGTAAAATCATTTAACAAGCAATTTATAATGATGTGTTGTGCAAAATTTGACATAAAGCTAACTAGTAACTCTGTCGAGATTGCAGAACGTAGTGAAGCATAGGTACACCAATCATAGGTATTTGCGGGCACAGCCAATCAACTCTTGATAGCATACGTCGATATGCTATATATGGATATCACACAATACCGCACAAGTTAGAACAATACTAACACCGGTAATAAGTTTCCCATGACCCAAAAGCACCAAGTGCAAGCTACCAGACTCCCAGGACGTAAGAGTAAAATTAGGAATTTAGGGTCCATGAACAATGGTGGCGCCCCGTACCCACAGAACCATGGATCGCAGAACTAAATGAACACCAGCAATGAGTTTACCATGCTCGAAAACCCCCAAGTAAAGCTTTTCAGCCGCCCAGTACGTCAGAACAAATTTCCGAATTTTGGGTCGAGGAACGACGGGAGTGCCGTACCTCAAACCCTATGAACCGGAGCTTTAATGGAAAAAAGAGGCATCGACATTTATCATTTTACTATGAAATAAAACTAACCGGAGAAAAAAATTCGAAAGTTAGATAAAATGACATTGCTTCACTGAAAGTTACATCAATGGGGTAAAAAACTCTCATCTTGACCTCTTACCCTGAGCCATGCTTCGTGATACTCCCGTACCCATAGAACTATGGATCACAGAGAAAAACCAGCACCAGCAATGAGTTTCCCGTGCCAGAAAACCCCCAGGTGAAACTTATGAGTGCCACAAAACGTCAGAACAAATTTTAAAAGTTTAGGTCGATTAACGAATGGGGAGCCATACCCCGTACCTCAAACCCCAGAAATGCAGAACCGGAACCTTAATCGAAAAACAAGAAAAGTGACATCGGCATTTATCATTTTACTATGAAATGAACCAACCAGAGAAAAAAATCCTAAAGTTAAGATAAAAATAACCTTGCTTATGTGAAGGTACTAAAATGGGGTAACATGGGGCAAAAACCCACATTTTGACAACTGAACTAGACCCCAAATAAAAACACGCTCCAGGAGGTACACGGTAAATCGACTATGCCGGTTCGAAAAAGCTCAACCAAGATCATGAAAATCGGTTAAGCCGTTTCCGAATTATAGCCGATCAAACACCCACTGACGGAATTTAAAAGAATTCACCCCTGCAATACACCATTTCCAATAGGTTCTGAATACGTTCTGAATACAATGTGATTCTTGTGGCTTTCCTATGGTAGGGAGACCCAGATATTTTGGCTTCCCCAGGTGACCACAGTGCAGCCCACCTCCAGGTATTTATTGCTTTCCCTAGCTAAGCCTCAACGTCATGAGACACCTTTCTGCGCAAATAAAAATAGGCCAATATGTCTCTGCCTACAAGAAATATGGGAAATTTTTCTTGTAGACCTCAGAAAATTCTTCCACTTTTTGTCAAAATTTTGAGGCAAAAACATTAAAATTACTGTCAGTTTATAGGAGTCACCATATGATGTACATTATTATAAAAGATTAACTGTCTAAACATTCAATGGCCAGAACTTAAAATAGAAATCATGCATCGAAATATTGTCTGTGCGAGCTTGTCGAATTTCGGACAAGGAACGTTTTCGTGTCGCTGCATTATTTCCTAGCTTACGCCAAGTACGACTACATAAAATACTTAACTGCAGATAGCTGAAATCATAGCACACAGCCATTTCCCATGTGGCACATGTTCGTATGAACCCAGAAAATGCTGCTGCTAATGTATTAAAGAACGCATTTTTAACTGAGATATACCGCAACACTGCTGTATAACCTAAAACAACTAGTCTGCACGTTCCGTTTAATGATATGAAAAGCTACCTTGAGTAACGGGTGTGTCACATATTCAGCAATCAAAATTGACAGGCTGCACTACTTTGTGCAGATATAAGGTCCGGACACCAAATCGAAATGGCCCAGAATAGTATCTACGCTATTAAAATTATAGGCTGCTTTTCGTTATGCTCAGGGGGCAGCACACTATTTGAAAGTACGGACCGGACGACTCAAAGCGGGTTGGGCATGTAAGCGCCGTAAGGGAAAAATCCTATTTTTGCTGAATTTTGCCGAAAAGGAAAGCGCGCCCCCTCACTCACCCTGATTACGCTGGTCCATTATTTTGCACCTATCAATTCCGGCAACATTTGATGAGGTTCCAGCCGAAGATATTTGGCTTATTGTGTCAATTTTTACTAAACGAAAAGCAGAGGTTTCAGGGTGGATATCATTTAATTTTAATATGTACCTTTAACATAATGCTGCACTAGAAATACTAAAAATACTCTAAATTTTTTCATATCATTACCCGACCATTCGCATTTTTAAACAAACCTTCTAGGCGAATCAGAACATGTTTAAGATTATCGCGTATTGTAGTGCGTTGGATCCAAAAATGATCACTGCAAAATATGTAAAAGTTGACACAGAATTGATTATTACTCACAGAAGAAATACATTAACATACTATGGCAAAACTGTCACTCTGCTAAATCAATAGACAGATTGACCCAACTTCACTTAGTTTAACCACAGTATGCTACAGGGTCGAGCTTCACCATATCGAGATTCTATCCCTAGAAACCGTACCAATTTCAGCAATAACTAATCGCGTGTCAAAACGGTTTACTAATATAAAACAACTGTAACAGGATAAAATACAGCTGTAACAATTAAAAAACTATTATGAAAGATAACAGCAATACATGACAAAATTGAAAGCACAATATACACATTCAACACAAAGTAAAATGTACCGATACGGCCAAAAGCATTTGTGCACGGTTATGCAACTACAAGCCTGTAATTGTTACCCCTTTGACTAAGAACATTGGGGGTGTATTTATTAACAAACAAGCCTTTGTGGTAATTGTTACCCTTCTCAAATAGCCATGGGGACTAAGAAGTTGTTACAATCGCTAAATAACATAGGGAGAAGTCAAGAGTCCCCAAAAATTCTTGGCGATAGCCAATGACCCCAGGTAAACTTAGGAGTTGGCGGTACCTCCTAAGAACCTGTGGGTAGCTCCTGTAATCCTCGGCGGAAGAGATAAGCCGAAAAAGACCACATCATCGTACAAGAGAATGTACATGCGTATGACCGAGTGTCAAACTCTGTTACAGAAATTCGGTATGGACTCATAGTGCAATGAAATCACATATGTGCGTTCGCTTTTTCGTGGCTAGCGACCACTTGACGCAACCACCCGGTAGCTGCTAACTCGCATGCAAACAATTACCGTTAGTACTTAATCGCATCCGCACGCCAGCTGCTACCAGGTCGGATTCGCTCGCTGCTTTGTTGCGGGTGCTCGCTCGAATGTTGCCCTTAATTCTGGTAGCAACTGTGCAATGTGTGCTGTTATAAGGTTTAACAGATATATACTTCATTTCGTTATCTTAGTTAAGAGATTCCTTACTGCCGTTAGGCCTCATTGTACTACATTGGAGCAAATACGCAATTATTGATATATATTCACAGCTTTATTTGAAATAAGAACAACTCACAATATTGTTTTTAGTGAAAATATAGTCCCCTAGCTGTGTGCTTTAATACTTTTCGCTACGATCATGCTAGCGTTTGACATCGAAAAGGAAACTAATTCTCATTCGTTTCTGAATAACATCTAGTGGCGTAAATATATTCGTGCCTAGACAAAGATTTCCTGCCTGTTCCAGCCGATTTTTTTCTTTTTCAAGTATTAAAGCCCAATTTTCGTGGTAGTTGAGAATCTGCGCCGACCCAGGCTTTTAGTATAAAATACAGGGTGTTTCAGAAGTAACTACCCACTGTTTGATGCTAACTATCGGTTGACTGGGCAGAGGTAGCTCGCCAGTTTTTTGTATAATTATAGACAAGCATTGAAATTTTACTTACATTACGAAGAGAGATCTCAGAACAGCTCCGTCTATGCACCGCCAAGCTGAATGCATTTCTCCAGTTGGGATGGTACAGATGGGCAAACTTTGGCATATAAGTCCACTGGAATTTTAGAAAACGCTGATTTTATTCTGTCCATCAATTCTTGAGGGTCCTTCGCCCTACTTCCATAAACATCTTCTTTCAGAACACCCCAAAGAAAGAAGTCAGGCGGAGTTAAATCTGGTGACCTAGCTGGCCACTCGATGGCGCCTCAGCGGCCGATCCATCGATTCGGGAACCTTTCGTCCAGCCAAGCGCGGACTTCGGTAGCGTAGTGAGTTGGGGCTCCGTCATGCATGAAAACAATGTCCTCGGTTGCGATTTGCGGGTAGACATTCACAGATAAAAGTTCCAAATAGCTGGTTTTATTGACATTTCCGTCAAAAAAGAATGGACCAACGATGCCTTGTGAACAAATTCCGGCCCAGACACAGACTCCAGGGGTGTTGACCTCTTTCTTAATCGTGACATGTGGATTGTTTTCAGACCAATAAACACAATTATGGCGATTAGCATGACCATTGAGCTTGAAAACCGCCTCGTCGGTCCACAAAATGCGATCAAGATCCAACGCATTGCTTTCCGTCATGTCCATAAATGTCTCACAAAACTGGACTCTGCTATCGAAATCATCATCAGAGAGTCCATGGATAAGACGGGGCGGAAAGGGCTTCAAGTTAAGCTCCTTGTAAAGGCGCCAAACGGAAGTTTGAGGAATACCCAGCTGGAGGGAAGCCCTTCGAGTTTTCTTCTGGGGGCTCCTGGATACCGCAGCGCTTAATGCAGCTTTCTGGTCCCCACGTGTGGCAGACTTTAGACGACCCGGTCTCAGCCGTTCCGCTACACTGCCAGTGTCCTCGAATCGGGAAATAATATCAGCCATCGTCTTGCGAGTAGGAGGTATTGAGTCGAAATGATTTTTCCACTGGCGTGAGACTTCGGCATAATTTCCGTATTTATAGTAAAGTTTTACAACACAGATTTTTTAAGGCAGAGATCGTCGTGGGGAATCCATGGTATAAACAGTATATATTTATAATAACCTGAAATATTAAAAACAGCGATAAACAACCATTGCGAAATATTACGCCAGAAGATATTTATTTACAAAGTGTGGGTAGTTACTTCTGAAGCACCCTGTATATAACTACAATGCACAATGCATAATAAAAGTTCACAATGCCAAAATACAGAGATGCAACAGATTCATTCCAATTATAAGCATACTTTGCCATTCGATACAATGACGATATTCAGTAAACGTTGAACGTGCGCTGGAGTTTGCATATTAAATTTTACCAAAAATTTGTTTCTTACAAACAATGAGTAATAGAGTTTTATAATGTTGACCAACTGAGCTGGTCTTAATGGAAATATATAAGATTTCTTAGCACTACAAACATAATTTCTGAAATCATTCCTTTGACGGCGCTGTAATATTAAACATACTCGTGGACATTGTAATTAGACAGGGAAAATATGCATGGCCGGGGTGAATCATTCTGATGTGGCAGCTTACTTTCCATTCCTCACAAAAACATGTGTGAAATGCAACATAGATGTGAAAATCACACCAGTTTTAAGGAAAGTACGTGCAGCAAAAATTCTTAATGATTTAGCTTCTTTCGGTATCCGGAGCCGCTGGCGGGCAAGCTTTCAGCCCTGCAATGTCTGCAAGTGCCGCTTCAGCGATTCTTGATTCTCGTGAACGTGAAAAGAAGGATCTTCAAGAGTTGAACGATCGATTTGCCAGTTATATCGAAAAGGTATGCGCAGACCTAATGCTTCGTAAATTCAGTTCCAAATAAAATATCTTTTTTGAACACTACGTTTGCTCAATATTATTAAGACTTGTATTTTCACTCACTTGCTTTTTTCTAAAACAATTTGTAGTAACAGTATCTATATTGGCTACAATAAATTCCATTTGGGTACAAGATTTGGTTCTCATACCCAGCAGCCCGAATTTGATCAATTTTGAAGATGCAGAGCTGACTTTGGTATCAATCGATTCAGCTCGATGAGGCGGTTGAGAAAATACTCATTTCACGCGCATCCCTGAAGTGTTTCTCGATTGTTTGAGGTCTTAATGTCCCCCTTGGTAACTCAAAAATTTTATTCTTCGTACTATGGTCATATTGGGTACCGTTAGACTCGGCTTGACAAGTGAAATCTATTGGTATGTAGTTTAATAAAATGTAAGCCACCGTTAGAAAGTTATGAGGGCTCAAGTAACCCCGAAAGAGTTACGTTATAACGTTAGAAAAAGAACAGCTTAGAGCGGGGGTTCGGGGGCGGCAGCCCTACGACTTAGGCTAAGGCTTAGTGTATGTATCATATAAGAACCTTAGCTTAGGCTAAGACTAAGGCTTAGGCTTAGTATATCGAAAACGGCCTGGCGTGCATTTTATTTTTGCAGCGGGTGATTTGGGCCCTCTTAGCTTTCTAACGGTGACGTAGATTTCAATAAACTACACGCTGAGTGTAGTTTATTGAAATCTACGTCACCGGATACTGTTGTATCTCCGAGTGTGTGAATGAAAAAACACGGACAACGAGACTTCAAGTAAACGTTTATTAACACACAAGCACGGAAAACACGAATGGAGTTGAATGAAACAAACGTAACAAATGCACTGAAAGATGTTTCGACATTAGCTTTTATGTACTAATTGAACATTCTCGAATATGTGATCATGTGATCGAACGTTCTGGATGATTCTTCAATTGTCGTCATGAAAGGTTTTGGAAGGTTCTGGGAATGACGTTATGCAATGTTCTAGAAGTTTCTAGACTTTGCAGAATGTTCTGGAATGTTCGCTAATTGTCGATCGCCATAACACCTCCCCACCTAGCCGCCTGACGTTCATCGTAAAGGCGAAAATCTTTGAACAGACTTTCGAGTGCGATTGGAGCGTCATGAATTGTGGAGACCGTACTCCTGGACGGTGTTGTTTTTGATCTGAATGTCCCTAGCAACCGGAGTTGGACTGGAGCCGCCGCGGGGCGGAAGAGATGGAGAAACGGTGGGATATGATCCAGGTTCGGTGTCGTCCTCCGAGATTTGGAGGTTGGAATCACAACACTTGTTGCGTGAACCAGACAACAGTTGCAGAAGAATACTGATTCAAAAATTTGTCGGAAACGTTGCATCTCCGAGCCTTCATCGCTTCTTTTTGGGGGCCATCCTTCACGTATAAAATTGAGCACTGTTGAAAGAACGGGGTCTTCCGCAGACTCTCGTACTAACGAACCTTGATTAGCCGGTGTCAACTTGTCTTCCACGCGTTGTATTGAAAAAACCATTTCGGCATCGTCCTCGATCTGTTCTTCGTCGAAGGAGACGTCTTCAGACGATGGAGGGCGGCTGAGTGCGTCAGCGTTTGAATGATCCTTGGTTTTGCAGATTTCAACACTGTAGTTGAACTGGTTTAACAGCAATGCCCATCGAGCTAGGCGATTTGCGGCCAAAAGTGGGGCTTGTTTGCCCGGGCAAAAGAGCGCTTTGAGCGGTCGATGATCAGTTACCAGGGTAAACCTTCTTCCATAAAGGTACTGGTAAAACTTTTTCAGACCAAATACAGTTGCCAACACTTCTTTGTGGATTTGGCTGTAATTTCTTATCTTCTGTATCTGTGTGCGTTTTAGAAACATTGAAGATGGGGCGTTCACTGCCGTCGGGATAGCGATGAAAAAGAGCCGCTCCAATTCCAACTTTTGACGCGTCACAAGCCAAACCCAGAGGTAGTTGGCTATTGAAATGCACGAGGACATTTTCAGAGCAGAGCAAGTCCTTCAGTTTCTGGAATGTCGCTTTTTGGTCTTGCTCCCAAATCCATTTGGAATGCTTCTTTGTTAAAGCATACAGCGGCTCTGTGAGTGTCGAGAAATTACATGGCAGAAATTTGGTGTAGAAATCTACGGATCCATGGAACGCTTTCAGGCTGGAAACGTCTGTTGGGGCTGGCATCTTGACGACATCATCCACTTTGGGGCCCTTGGCGATTCCCTCATGAGAGAGATAGTGACTCAGATACTCCACAAAAGGTTGAGCGAATCGACATTTCTCCAGTCGACAACGAAGACCTTTGTCCTCGAGACGACTGAGCAAACGTCGTAAATTGGTAAAGTGGTCTTCGGCGTCCTTTCCGCTGACCAACAAATCGTCCAGGTAGACAATTACACCAGGTAAATCGTTGGTCAGTTGTTCCATGATTTGCTGAAAGTAGCCGGGAGCAGACTTGATCGCAAAAGGAAGACGCTTCTGTAGAAAAACTCCTTTATCTGTACTGAGAGCCAGTCGTCGTTGAATGATTGGACCCAGCAAGATTTGGTTGTAGGCATCAGCCAAGTCGATTATGGTAAACCCGTATCCACCTCCGAGTTTTTGCATTAGATCCTCCGGCAGAGGGAGTGGGTGTCGATGCTCTTCCAGTTGAGCGTTGACTGTAACGGAATAGTCGCCACAAACCCGCAACTTGGGTTTTGGTTGTCCTGGCAATAGCGTTTTCTTGATAGGTACCACGGGGGTTCCATAATCGCAAAACTGCACGGGTTCCCAGACGCCTTTTTCTATCCCTTCTCTGTAGGCCTCTTCGAGGTCCGGCTTGAGGGCGCAAGGGACTGGACGAGCTTTCCGGAAAATTGGCTCGGAATTGTCCTTGAATTTAACTTCCAACTGGAAATCCTTTAGGCCGCCCAGTTCCGGTTTCCAAAGATTGGGAAATTCCTGGCACAGGTTTTGACAACGTTGCTGAAGTTGGACATCCGGCTTCAAATGAGTGACAACCGCGTTGCACTCACCAGTGAGGTTGATGATCTCGTCAATCGAAAGGCCCAATTTCTTTACGGCGTTGCGCCCCGGCAGGTTAAGGTCCGGGATCTAAAACACCGTGAATTGGACTTCCGGTTGCTCCTTAGAATCCTGAGCCTGGTTGCGTGCGACGAAAGTTTCAAGCACTGCCAAATTGTGCTTACTGGCAGATTCGTACTTCCACAAGGATTTGGCCAGATTTGGGCGACCCAGCTTCTCACAATTTTGCTTGGAGATGCAGTTGCCAGTTGTCGCTGTGTCGATTTCCATTCGTATGGGTTTGTCGTGAATTTTGACGGATGTTTCCAACTTGGGTAAGGAACTGTTGTTGGTGACCATTTGAACTTGTTGAATCTTTTTAACGGAAGACTTGCTTTGAGCACTTGTAATCTTCTTGCGACAAACCTTTTCCAAGTGGTCCTTTATACCACGGAAGTTGCAATCCGTGTTGATAAAACCGCATTCGGACGTGTGATGTGATGATTATTGTTCCCACAGCGACGACACGGAAATCGGGGCTTCTTCCGGTCGGAAATGCTTTTATTTTACCTTTGTTTAGGATGTGCGCTGCTGATAGACCTTGTTGACCGGCTTTGGTTTGAATCCATGCACCGTTTCTTTGGCGACTTTTGCAGCATCTTCCGTTTCAACGGCAATTTGAACCGCCCTGGCGAAATCGAGCTCGTCATCTTTGACTTTGAATAAGGCCTTCAGAACGGCTTCGTTACTGACGGAGCAAAAGAAGCGTGACCGGAGTGCTTCGTCCTGACGATCCTTGAATGAGGCAAAGTCGCAGGTTGCGGCATCTTGGCGGATACGAGCCGCAAGGTCCTGTAGGTTTTCACCCGGCTTCCGTCGCATGTCGCTCCAAAACTTGAATCTTTTATGGACGACGAAACGTCTGGGATCGTACTGATTCTTCATGAAGTTAACGATATCGTCCATAACAAGATCGTCGATGGCCTTTGAAGGACTTTGTTGACGCGCTAGATTTCCAAGCAGGCGGTAGACCTCTTTGGATTGATTGGTCAGGTAAATCTGGGCCATCTTGCTGTCCGACACGGAATGTGCTTCAGCGAAGGATTGAAATCGATCCCAGTAGTCTGACCGTAGTTCGGACGTTGAGTCGAACGGCTCAAAATCAGAAATATTCGGAATTGGAGAAGGCATAGTGGTGGCTCCGGCGTTTGTTTGGACGCCCGGTTGTAGCACTTTGATCATAGCCTCCATTTGTTCTTGATGTCGCTTCTCTTGAGCATCCAGTTCCTTTTGCATCATGGCGATGAGCTGAGCAAGCCCTTACATGATGAATTCGGTGTTTGACCCTTCGGCAATCGGGAAAGACGTGAATTGAACGAAACGAGTCTTTGACCGAAATGTCGAGGACGAATCCTACTCAGTGAGCCAAAAATCCCTGTTGTATCTCCGAGTGTGTGAATGAAAAACACGGACAACGAGTTTTGACCACGAGACAGCGTTTATTAAAACACAAACACGGAAAACACGAATGGAGTTGAATGAAACAAACGTAACAAATGCACTGAAAGAAGCATACGTTACTGTTTCGACATTAGCTTTTATGTACTCATGGAACATTCTCGAATATGTGATCATGTGATCGAACGTTCTGTAAGATTCTTTAATTGTCGTCATAAAATGTTCTGGAAGGTTCTGGGAATGACGTTATGGAATGTTCCAGAAGTTTCTAGACCATGCAGAATGTTCTGGAATGTTCGCTAATTGTCGATCGCCATAACAGCTTAGGCTAACACTAAGGCTTAGGCTTAGTATATCGAACACGGCCTGGCGTGTATTTTATTGTCGCCCCTTATAGTGATTTGGGGCCTCTTAACTCTCTAAGGTGAATAAACTACAATTTCAATTTAGAATAATTTCTATAAATTTCAATAAACTACACGACAACAGATTTCTCAGAGCAAGCCGAGTTGAACGGTACCCAACATGATCATATTCCGAAGAAAAAAATTTTAGGTTCCCAAGGGGAGACCATTGGGACCTCAAAAAATCGAAAAAATTATTGAGAGATGTGAGTAAAATGAATATTTTCTGAACAGCCTCATCGAGCTGAATCGATTGATACCAAAAATCAGCTTGTATCTTCAAAATTGACCAAATTCGGGCTGGGGGATAACGGGTAAGGACCCAAGCTTCAACGGCCCCCAGCTACAAATATATTCCATTTTCATTCCACCTTCACCCGTCATTTATGACTGCCTTTAGATTATTTTACTTACGTCTAATATATACTGTATTTCTTTTACCCTCTATCTGAGCCTAGTCCATGTTAAAACGACATTTGTTTGATTTAACTACATATCGTTCTCAGTTACAAATTTGATCGTCTGTTTCATTCGAAATATACACACTTTTGGAATATATCAAAGAATGAATTTTTAAGTTACAAATCTTAATTTTCGAGGTAAAGTGTAATTTTAACCAACATTGAAACTATGGCAATTATGGTGTAGCAATTTTTGCTCCAAATACAACAATATGAATATAAAATTAAATACTTTCTAAGGCTTCATAGTTATTTATTTCCAATCACTGTTTCAAATTCCAGGTTCGTTTCTTGGAGGCTCAAAATAGAAAATTGGCCGCCGACCTTGAGGCTCTCCGAAACCGAACCGGTAAAGATACGTCATCAATCAAGGCAATGTATGAAGGTATGTCATTTGGAATAGCTCACTTAAAATGAACGAGGAAGATTATTTGCTATAAAGATGATTATTAAAGTCCTTCCTACCTTGTATTCCGCCGAACCCAGCCCCCTCGGTGCGAAACCCTGATCATGGTGATGTCCCCTCACAGGTCGGCTGAGGTTTCCTGGTGACGCCGCAGGTACCAAACACATAGGACCGAAGGCATCGTACCCTCAAGGACACGACTATCTCCCCTCGAGCATACATGAGTAAAGTACTATAAATCACTTTCTGATTTGCGCCAGTAAACTAAGTATAATTAAAGTCTGTTTGAACTCATAGCTAATCACGCCCAGCGAAATGTGAATATACGTCACGCATCGCTACTACGTATCAAATGCAACAAGCTTGGTTATCAAACAGTAAAATTTTTTTCCACAGATCAGATTCGTGACATGTTTTTCCTAAGGGAAAAATGTCACAGCACTGTTTAGCGGCCGCAAATATAAATTAAAAAAATTAACTTACCAAAAATTTTTTCAAATAAAAGTGGTTCGAACACGAAAATTTTGCATTAAAACAGAAAGCATTAAGCACTAAGCCAAGAGCGCTCGATGTTAATTTAATTTCTTTGTGTAAACGACTGTGCAAATTCTTATCTAGCCGATACACCCTTAAAGAATCTTGCATTACTTTGCGGAATCGGGGATAATAATCTGATAAACGACCACATTATCGGATACATTTTCGAAAACATCATTGCAGAAACTGCCGCGGCTGTTGATACCTCTAAATTTGTTGCCGCAAGAGCGGTAATTATACTACAATAAACGGACAAACAGTCATCAGGATTTTGGAGTTGTTTTACGAAATGCATACAGCGTTTGGCAGTGTAGTACAAACAGTTTTTAATCTGCTATTTTGTGCACAATACCGCGGCTACAGTTATGCAAAGGGTCCATTATAAAATTTTCGTAGAAGAGTATGACACTCGACATACTTCTGTACTTAAACTTATCACATGATGCGATCGTTTGTCGGCTTACCACCCTCCTCCTCCTCCAAGGATTACACGGGTGCCTCCCAAGGTTTTTCGTGGAAGTATCGGTTACACCCTCCCGTCCAAGGTTTCACGGAGGGATACGAGCTAGCAACTAGCCACCGATGATTGCTACCCTCCTCTAATCTCATCGCCTGTTGGCGAATTGATGGTAGGTACCCACAAGGAATTTTGGGAGTATAAGATAATCCCTAAATAACTTTTGGCGTATCTCTCCACCACCCCATTGGAATGCTTGGGATGAGGAGTGTAAGGCGAAAAACCACGACGTCATTAGATAAGGTAAAGTACATGAGTACGACCGAATGCAATACTCTTATACCAATTTTTTGGGTCTTTCCTAGAAGAATCGCACTGCCACAAATTTGTCAATTTTAAAGTTACAATTTGGAGTTTCACTATCACCTGACTCTGCTGGACGAGGCAGTTTAGAAAATATCTAGTTCGGTGAAGCTTAAGACATTTTTCGATTTTTTAAGTTACCAATGGTTACTTATGACTTTAGGCTTAGGAAGGCTTATGTTTAGCCTTAATCTCAATTTTTCACATAAATAGACATAACTCTTTAATCCGCGACCCAATTCAGCTGATTTTTACATTCGACTCTGGTCGTCAGTTCCATTCCAACGATGTCTGCAAGTTATACATTGCAAAAGCAATTCCGAATTACGCATTTATCGAGAAAATATTTTGGAAAATTTTGGGTACCAAGGGTTACATTGGTAACACTAAAATTGAAAAATATATTTGTCATAAATATGGTCGAAATGAACATTTTTTGAACTGCCTCGTCGAAATGAGTCGAATGGTACTAAAATTTAAATTTCCGCAGCATCTTCAAATTTACCAATTTCAGGATGGGAAATTCTAGAAAAGACCCATTTCATAACCTACACTATACGTACATACTGTTACTATATATGGTTATATACAGAGAGCAGAATGTTACTTTCAGATTGTTGTGTGTAACAGTAGCAATTCATAACTTCGCGCTTATATATACCGCAAACAGTGATACATGATGTGTAGCTATAAGCGGTGAGAGTAATGGATATGACACAATGACATGCAAAACACAATAAATTTAACAATGTCAAACTGTTTGCGAGCAATTTGAAAATGTGGCGATTATCGAACATTTCACCCTTACCACAAAGAGGCCGAAAACTCATGGCTTTTTAAATAACTTATAAATCTTTTATTTTCACCAGTTGTTACGTTGGACAATTATTCAAAGAACGATTATAAACCTAACACAGAGGTTGTGGAATCCGCACTATCTTCTAGACATGATCTAATCCCTACTTAAATTAGTTTTGCATTTAAGCGGAGTTGAACCAGGCTCGTAAAGTAATCGACGAAACAAATCGAGCAAAAGACGACGTCAGGGATCAAATCGGACGCCTCAAACAAGAACTCGATGAAATTAAACGCCGGTAGATATTACATTTTCGATGATACATAGAATGTTGTGACAGCTGCAGATTATTTGGCTATTCAGGACCACACTTACATATGAACACTGTAGTAGCTATTTGCATTCACCACAAGTCTATGTGCAACGTGTTTATATTTGACCTAAGTGTTGCACGTAAAATATCAAGAAATTTGTGCTACAGACGATCGCAAAGCATTTAACTCAAGTTATAAAATAACAATAGTGGCTCTTGACTTATATTTTCTGTTTACTACTGACATTTTATGCGACCGACCTGCCCAGCATACAACTATGCTATCTTGTCAAATCGTCGATTTGGAGTGGTATGCACCACTGTGGCTAAACCTAAATGAAGGTAACCTATGGCTGAGCTCTAGGCTGGTGTAGTTCGCATAACTTACACTGGTATTTACTAATGCATGCAGGGGCGTAGCCAGAAAATCTAAACTGGGGGGCACCAAGGCTTTCTGGATGGGCACAAAATCCGAACTGAGGGAGCACAAAGACTTTCTGAAGGGGCACAAGTTAGCTGTAAATTCGACCTGGGAGGGCACATAGCCAAACTGGGAGGGGGGGCACGGACCTCCGCGGCCCCCTTGGCGACAATTTTGAATGCATGAAAAGCTTATTTTGCAAAGCGTAGATTTGTAAAATTGATGTAACATTGATGCAACTTGTGAAAGAAGTAGCTTATTTTACTTCAAACTGTTTCCAACTCAAAATGTAAGCACTTATACAGTCTATTAAGCCGCGGTTCAAGCATTAGATACATCGGCTTAATGCTGATAAGCAATTTCCGGAGTTACTTATGTTCCTGCTACAAGCACTATCATTTTACAATGCATAAAAATGTGACTGTATTAAGGTTAAAATCTACATATTTAATTATATGAAATAATTTGAATAATAATAGCAAATACAACGAATATTTTAATAACTTTGCGGAAAATGAAAAATAATGTCAGACGAGGAGCAACTTTTATGTAAGACCATATTATAGAGCACAAAATCATTGTCTTCGGGAAATTTAATAAATAATGAATTAGCGTTGTTGCAGACTTTCTGATTCCCGGCAAGGTCGTGATGACGATAAAGCCAAAATAGACAATCTAGTCGTGGAACTATCGGAAACTGAAGCTGAAGCCGGACTATTGCGACGTCGTATCGCTCTTATCGAGGACGATGTAATGCGGCTGAAAAAGGAAAACATGCGTCTCCAGGCCGATTTGAACAAAGCACGGCAGGTGTGTTTGGAAGTATAACTGTTCTAACATTGCAATGTTTAGTTTTCTCAGGTTTTCTTATCATACATGCGATAGCTGTGGAGACGGAGGATTACCCCTTTGACGATTAGACACCTAATCGCGATAAGCCGATTCCTCTGAGTGGTAGCCGGATACCGCAAAAATTTCAAAAATTTTTGAGTCCTAAAAAATGTAGCACGCAACACATTGCAAAAATATCTTGTTGGCCCCTATTTCTATTGCTATACACTAAAATGTTACCTGCGTATTATTACAAATTATAGATTCGGCGAAGTTATGATCAAATCCTTTACGTCATGAATAATATGTATCTGCAAATATATACCGCCGCGAGCAGTAGAACCCGGAACACTGGATTACAAGTCATGTTCGCTAGCCATTGAGTTATTTCGTAATTATTGCTCGCTTCCTTAAGGCTGTATGCAAAGTGCGTGAACAGCATTACACATAAATGTAGAGCACACCTAGAATGTGTTAACAGAACGCTTCGCAACGTAATTGGTTGTTATAGAACAGCTGCTGGCGTTAAATGATTGAATCACAATATTATTTCTGGCTGTCCTAAATTAGAAATAAAACAATCGTCGACCCAGTGTAGATTTTGGTTTTGTATGTGACCTACTGGATTTCTGGCCCTTTTGTACAATAATGAATTTAGCCGTGTTGCGGAACCAAAACTCTTGTGTTGAAGCAGATTGTGTGTGCCATTTGGTTTTGTAGCTGCCACTGAGATAAATCGCTGACTGTGCCCTATTGGGCCTCAGGTCAACATCGGAGCTCGTAAATATGGAGATATTACACATGGATTTCCTCAGGAAAACACTAGTTTGAGAATGATTATATTGAACAGAACAAACATCATCCACAGTCAGTTTTGTGTCAGTCTGTGGAATTGAGTATGAGATCGGACGGTTCACTTCAGCATAGCATCGTAGTTTTGCGCGATAATGCCATTGCATACACATATGATAAAGTCAAATAATTAAGTCGTGTATAATTCAAATCGTTTTGGTGTCGAATTTAAAAGCTCAGATACTTTTGCCGCGATGGCAAATAGAACAACAAGATCGAGTGATCACGAGTGATGTTACATTTAAAACAGGTGGCTAAGCTCATAGTTTCTGACGTTCAAATGTTTTAAAGTTAAATTAATAGATCATAAAATATATTGAAACTATTAAAAAATATCCATTCTTACATTCAACAATAATAATTATCTGGCTTGACATTTTAGCATACTAATTTATTTCAGGATTTGGATCAAGAAACTTTGAACCGCATCGATTATCAAAATCAAGTTCAGACTCTTCTTGAAGAAATTGAATTCTTGCGTAGAGTTCACGATCAGGTTTGTCACATATATCAAGTTTATTAGTTTTACTCCGAGAGTTAGTATGAAATAAAAACCCTTTTAAGATTTTGGCATAAACTTTAAAATTATATTTGAATGCTTCAAGGCCGAAACACAATACGAATGCAGCCAGACGTACTTATAGCAGAATAGTTTTCAGTTTACAACGTAAACACGGCAAAACATGATGTATAACATCGCATTAAAAACTGATATGAAGCTTAAGATGAACGGAAACATTCATACTGGAGTTTGTTGTTTTCACTTAGAAAATTTGTATGACGGAGTGACATGACTCGGATTACAGCTGTTTATCTTGTATGCTGTTGATGGGTTAGCTGGAAGTAAAATTTCATTGCTAAATTAAGTTGACATTTATCGAACTTTATTTTAAGAGTTGATGTTGTCACCGCATATATCTAACGTGTAGTCTAACATGGCCCTAGTCATCGTTAACAGGAGGCCACAACCATGTGCCACAGCTCGCGCGACCAGACTGTATGTATATGTGTATGTATATATGTGTATATATGTTTATATATGTGGGTGTTTTAGTATTTAATTGGACTCCGATGCAGTATTACTTTTAGCCAGCCCAAGTATGACATTTGCTATTTGTTAACGTATTTGATTTGATAAATATATATCTCGCTTATTCTGCTTCCAAAATGGACGAGTTTAAATCAAGCATTTGTCTAATAATTGTTCGCCGTAATGTTTAGCGATTATGACGGACCAAGTTATACCGTTGTTTCAACTACCAGCGACTGTTCTAAATCACTCCAATTACTAGTTAAACGCAAGCTATTATTTGATTATTTTAAATTTCGCGGAATAAAAATGTATTTAAACGTATTTAGCAGTTATTCAAATAAAATTTCCGAATAATTCGTATCATGCAGCTGTTAATTTGTATTATTAACATATGAAGGAAATCAAAGAACTTCAAGGCATGGCTGCACGTGATACAACACCGGAGAACCGCGAATTCTTCAAAAACGAACTAGCCGCCGCTATTCGGGATATTCGCTCGGAATACGATCAAATTACAGTTCAAAATAAAACTGATATGGAGTCCTGGTATAAGTTGAAGGTAATGTTGATCGAAATATATTTCAGTATAATAACTGTTTTAAAGATTACTATTAATTATTAACTAAATTTTGTTGACTACGTTCCTGTAATATAAAATTCGTCTGTGTATAGCACTCCTTTTGGTCGGTCCTGTGTGTCATTAATAACACATCATTAATATACTTATCTATATCTACATTCTTATCTATATTATCTACATATACTTATCAATTGTTCTGCTAGTCTGCTAATGGACTCGCGCGAAGTAATTCGACATGTTTCTTACTCATATACAACATGTAAAATGTATACTAGGATCAACAGACTGACCGTTAAAATATCAACCATTAGATAAGCGATTTGCGAAATTAGCGGTTATTGCAACGTTTGCAATGTCCTGCCTTCATCTATCTTCATTTTAAAAGATTCATTGTTTGTTGAATGTTGTTACTACTTGGACAACGTATTGCCACTGAAATTATTTGTTGTCCCTCCATTCGTACTTATTCTTAAAATCAATTATAGAACATTTCGTGTTCAAAAATAATTACAACAAGTTTTATGTGTAACTTTAGTTGCTATCTAATAGTAGTAAGTTCGCATGTGAGGCAATTTTTTTATAAAGAGCCGCCTGCTGATATTTGTCAGCTATACAGGCTTTACCTTAACACTAATGCGAAAGCTTAGCGCTAAGGTAACTTGAAACACTAGTAATGCTGCAAATTTTTAAAATGCTCTAATAAAAAACTGGTCAAAAAACAAAGTTATTGTAACGACATTGAATACGGGCATGTGCGCCAGCGAATATGCATACTACAGACTATTCTACGCATAAAATAAAAGTGTGTACCCTGTTACGCTATTAATACAACCTGACCTACAGTTATAAACTGTTTTGGAACATTATTCAGAATAAATTCAAGCGGCAAGGCCTTTGGATGTGAAATTCGGCCATAAAAATATATGTATCCTTAGCTACCCATCATTTACGCCTGTCATAAAGTTACAACTGAATGGTAACAATATATTTTAAATATTCGAGTCACATCAAATATTTCGAAAAACCATAGTTTGAAAATATACCGCCCCGTTATCTGTGGTGAAATTTCTTCGCCACCAACCAGATCTAGGACGAACACTGAAGAGTATAAAAGCGCAATATACAATTGTATTTACGGTATGTGGCAGTGATTAAGCATAGCTATAAATATATTGCGTTAAATTATTCATTTTCCAAATGTGATGACTCTCTCTTATAATGCAATTTTTTTTCGAAGTTTCGTGAGAAAGCGATTTGCTATTGTTTCAATTTGCTTTTGAACCGGGATATGTTAAAATATACTTTTGAACTGAAAATGTACATCTGATTATGAGATTTTACAATTTCACCAAGGCATATTTTTGACATGCCTAAATTAATTTGATATGCTAATTTCGTGCCACTAAAATCTCAAAAATATCATTATGTATATATTAAGAATATTTATGTATTTTGACTTGTGATTTTTAGGTTCAAGAAATCCAGACGTCAACAGCTCGCAAGACCATTGAATCCGGCTATCAAAAAGAAGAGACTCGGCGTCTCAGAACTCAACTTTCTGACTTGCGAGCGAAATTAGCTGATTTAGAGAGCAAAGTAATTATTCTTACAGACTTATTAAAAATAACTTGTATCAATATTCCGTTTTTGAATAAGTCATAAAGCTAGATCTTTAGCAATATCATGCGTATAGACGTTGAAACTTAAAACCGTTCATATAGTTTACTAGTAGAAAATCCGACATCTACCAAGAATTTATACTGCTAGGCAAACAGGATGATTTTCGGTACCAACGCTGATGTCCAAAGCATAACTTCTTACTGACATATTAAACATAACTTGTATCAATATTCAGTTATTGAATAAGTCATAAAGCTAGATCTTTAGCAATATCATGCGTATAAACGATGAACCTTAAAACCGTTCATATAGTCTACTAGTAGAAAATCCGGCATCTTCCAAGAATTTATACTGCTAGGCAAACAGGATGATTTTCGGTACCAACGCTGATGTCCAAAGCATAACTTCTTATTGACTTATTAAACATAACTTGCATCATTATTTCGTTATTGAATAAGTCATACAGCTAGATCTTTAGCAAAATCATGTGTATAGACGTTGAAACTTAAAACCGTTCATATAGTCTACTAGTAGAAAATCCGGCATCTTCCAAGAATTTATACTGCTAGGCAAACAGGATGATTTTCGGTACCAACGCTGATGTCCAAAGCATAACTTCTTACTGACATATTAAATATAACTTGTATCAATATTCCGTTATTGAATAAGTCATACAGCTAGATCTTTAGCAAAATCATGCGTATAGACGTTGAAACTTAAAACCGTTCATATAGTCTACTATTAGAAAATCCGGCACCTTCCAAGAATTTATACAGCTAGGCAAACAGTATGATTTTCGGTACCAACGCTGATGTCCAAAGCATAACTTCTTACTGACTTATTAAGCATAACTTGTATCAATATTCCGTTATTGAATAAGTTATAAAGCTAGATCTTTAACAATATCATGCGTAGAAACGTTGAAACTTAAAATCGTTCATATAGTCTACTAGTAGAATATCCGGCATCTTCCAAGAATTTATACTGCTAGGCAAACAGGATGATTTTCGGTACCAACGCTGATGTCCAAAGCATAACTTCTTATTGACTTATTAAACATAACTTGCATCATTATTTCGTTATTGAATAAGTCATACAGCTAGATGTTTAGCAAAATCATGCGTATAGACGTTGAAACTTAAACCGTTCATATAGTCTACTATTAGAAAATCCGGCATCTTCCAAGAATTTATACAGCTAGGCAAACAGGATGGTTTTCGGTACCAACGCTGATGTCCAAAGCATAACTTCTTACTGACTTATTAAGCATAACTTGTATCAATATTCCGTTATTGAATAAGTTATAAAGCTAGATCTTTACCAATATCATGCGTAGAAACGTTGAAACTTAAAACCGTTCATATAGTCTACTAGTAGAATATCCGGCATCTTCCAAGAATTTATACTGCAAGGCAAACAGGATGATGTTCGGTACCAAATGTGATGTCCAAAGCATAACTTCTTACTGACTTATTAAACATAACTTGTATCAATATTCCGTTATTGAATAAGTCATAAAGCTAGATCTTTAACAATATCATGCGTAGAAACGTTGAAACTTAAAACCGTTCATATAGTCTACTAGTAGAATATCCGGCATCTTCCAAGAATTTATACTGCTAGGCAAACAGGATGATGTTCGGTACCAAATGTGATGTCCAAAGCATAACTTTCTACACTGTAAATTTCATTCTCATGTACTAAGCAGCTATTAAAATATACTGATTTCCACCGAAATGTGAAATCTTGTTTTTCTTTGTATTACACATTACTATGGCTCATTAAAATATCTGCATTGGGTTCCAGCCAGTAATGGCTAGTACGGTATCTACTTTTGCTACTAGATATATTTATTTACCGTTGGTGTTTACCCTTGGTGCACACAGACATTAATTCAACAATAAACTAGGATGCTTTTTTCACGAGCAGTATGCAAATAGTGTAGTATACTGTTTTCAATGAACTCAGTGATTGTGGTTCATTATTGACTCAAATATTAGATTTAATTTTGCCAAACATGATATTAAGTTTTACCCTACATCATTGTGGGAAAACGTGACACGAGTATCGTACGGTCATATATCAACGCCTACTTTCGAATGAAGAGTAACAATTTCCCGTTCAGTTATTAGCCCAGCCTAGGCTTACGTTATGCAAAAGCTTAGGATTAAATGTAGCCTTAGTTTTAGGGTTAGTCTTTGGATTACAGGGGAAAATTTTGATATCAAAACTCGTGCGTGAAAGGGCTAACATTATCCAAATTTCGCTAGGGCTTGTTTTTGTTTAGAATGCGTTTCTCGAAAAACAATGCCAAGATCTTTCGTTCAAACTAGAAGACGATCAGCGCAACTACGAAGCTCAGCTCAACGATCGCGATACGCAAATTCGTAAAATGCGCGAAGAGTGCACGGCGTTGATGGTCGAGTTGCAAATGTTGCTCGATGCGAAACAAAATTTGGATACCGAAATTGCCATTTATCGCAAAATGTTGGACGGCGAAGAAAATCGGTATTAAGTTTTAAAGATGAAATCATGGCATTCTTCATAAGATTTAAATATTATTTTGCTGCTAAGAGCCGTTCGTGGGATGAATATTCAGATCGCTAGTAGTAATAATAACCTAAGCACGTTAAGCGGTAGTTTATTACTTCCCTAAGACAGCTATCAGTAGCAACAGATTTTTGTAGATATATGTGGTTATAAAATTCATTTAGCACTATACTTATAATTTTCCATTAATATCATTCCTTTATATTAATATTTTAGGTTACGCACGACACTTTGTTTTTATTATAAGCTAAAATATTTATAGTTATTAGCGAATAATCCTGCTGACGTTTTGTCAAAGTCTCATTTGTGGTATACGTTTTGTCGCAAATAACTGCAGTTTAGCACGGTTTAAGTACTAATGTGGAAACTGCTATATTATCACTATTTGTTAGAAAATTTATTGGCTTTACGCTGAAGTACTACTGCCTCATTTTGATTTTGATTAACATACTGTTTAAAATGTAGCCTAGCAATGTAAATAAAATACATCGGAACAAATTTCATTTTTAAGGTACTTTATTACAATTTCAATGCAATGGCTTAGCTTAATTACCTCGACTCCTCGAAAGTAAGCCACACCTGGTCCTTTTGTTCAGGTTCAATGTTAAACTTAATGAGATAAACAATTTGTTAAAATCTTAACTTGGTAGATTTCCTCATGTTTCGTGCTCTTGCTAAAATTTCGTGCTTCAATAAAGGACCAGTAAATATTTTGGAATATTTATCGTTCGGTTTACCCGAGTAGTAGCAACCGTTAATTGTCCCTCTCCTGCTGCGTAATCTTTAAGTAAGCTAAAACAGCAATAGCAATCTTTATGAGTTTGAGGCGGTTGAATGAGCTGGAAAGACGCATGGGCTAAGGTGTAAAGCGTGATCCCAATCGTCTTTCTTAAAGTGTAGCAATTTTGTAAGGGTTTCGGTAACTGTAACCGCGAAATTCGGGTAGCTAGCATTTCGTGTTTCATTTCTACCGCGATATCCCGGTTTATAGTTGTTAATTACTTTCTACCCCCTCTAAATAGCTAAGACTAGAACAATGTAACGTTTCAAGCCTGTTTGGGGACACTCGGACCACACTTCAAATGACCCGCAATCTAATTCAGGCCAGTTTTGTTAAAACGTGGCCGAGTGCTCTTGCGCGCTGTCCTGTCCTACTCGTACAGAAGGTGTGGGTTCAACCCTCACCGGCACCTTTAAGTTGTACGTTTGAAGACTTTTTTGTTCCAAGCAAATATATCATGCTCCTAGCATAAGTCATTATAAGGCTAACACGGCACTGATCATTAGCTTGCTATGTCTTTTACTTTGCTGTTGTGATATATGCTATAGTGATATATAGATAAACCGCGAATATATATGCCAAGTAGAGACCTTGCATGTTCACAAATATGAATGCGCAGGAACATAGGAGCATAAATCACAGTATAACAGGCTTCAGTTCGAACATGTGACCCCAAAATTGTAGGAACCAGCGGTCCGTAAGGAGCATCTAGTTCAGAAGCTTTATTAAAATTTCAAAGAGACTTAATTATAACCCACTGAGAGACATCTATTTAGCTAAATATTTAGATTTACCTCATTAGAACAATTATATATTCTGGTTATTATATTCACTGGTGATGCAGCCTTACCGGTCTTGTACGAACCGGCCTACCCTTAGTTTAGAAGAAGCCGAATAAAGTCAAATATAATTGTAACGGTTACTCTCACGATCCTTTAACTTTTCTTTTAAGAACACATACTTTTTCATGACACACTAAGATCAAGAATAATTTTGACATCTAACTGTAGCTTAACAGCAATATTGAAACATTTCTTAAAGTACACACGGCTAAGGTTAATCGCTTTGCGTTTACAAGATTATTAAAAAACCACAGCTGAGCACAATAAAAAACGCATGTTACGTTTTGATTAATTAGCTATTAATAGCTAACTGATCTTTTTTAATTTAAGCGGCAAGTCGGCAGTTTTAGAAATATTTGGTTAGCAGTGTTTATTCGCATACAGCAGACTAAGAGATCGCAAAAACTACTCATAGCCTGGAACTTTACCGCAATCAGAGTACTTCAGTGATAGAAATGCAGTTACATTTCAGTTGTTTACGGTTAGTAAGTTTTCGTTGTTAACGCTGAACAATTATACTGTCACCGGCGAAGATACTGATCCGTAAGTGCTCTGTGAACTTAAGTTGCATCAATCGTAATCACATAAGACCTAGAAAGTTGAAGGTCCGAAAATCCGGGTTTAAAATCTACACTTATAGACTGCATATATTTATAAACATAACAGTAGCTTTACAGAATTCCGACCAAAACAACTTTACCCAATTTACGCTGAGATTGAATTCACAATGCAGTCCCTAATGTTGCCATGTACTTTAATATTGCATTAATGCTGTCTTAAGTAATGTTGCATTAATGCTGGCATATTGACAATAAACACTCATGTCTGTAATATTGTTCGCAAGTCCCTATATTGATAGGTTAATAATTCAGTAATTCAAATGAAATCCGACCTGCAACATCGTTGGGTTATCTGAGCTCACCGAAACATCATAGCTTGGTACTGAATAACCTTATAGATCACGATTCACCCTTTTGCGCAACCATATGGTTTTATAATTTTTTCAGCGCTGGATTGAGGCAACTGGTTGAACAAGTAGTTGAAACACACACGACCAAACACGCCGATACTGGTAAGTTATTGTTATAACTATTCAACCTTTAAGGCCTACTCTTACTGCTGTAACTTTGAGTATTATGTAAATTTGCTTGCGTATTTTAGAATCCTAATTTTTGTAATTTTAGTTTTGATTACACAATTTAGCTTATTTTTGCAGAAGTATCGAGAATAGTTCCTAAGGGCGAGACTGCAAGTCGAACAAGCTTCCAGCGAAGTGCACGCGGCAATATCAGCATCACGGACACAAACGCTGAAGGAAAATTCATCATTCTTGAAAACACTCATAGAACTAAAGTAAGCATGAATCATTGTATGCGGCGTTGACGTTATAATGTACCCGCTGTTCGGAACTTTTGTCCCCTGTAGTCGCGACCATACCGTATAGACACTCAGCGTCATACGCATACCTTAAATCAATTTGGAAAGGTGTGTCACACATCTCTAGCTATTACATTTTTTGTTTACAGTGTCATTCATACATGCCCTTAGTTACTTACTTGTCAAGAATTAAACAATAAGGAAAACCGTCTGTAGCTAATGCGGTGCATTACACAATTGTGCAGTGTAGTTTTTTAAATATCAATGTTTCTGTCTAGACCATATCTGTGTTGACGAAATAATGCCGCACACCGTCAAAAAACTGCAAATAAGACGCAATGTACTTGACACCATCGAAAAGTTCCAATACCACTGAATAAATTTATAAAAATAAAATGGCGGTGTCTAAAACACCCTGCTGTCGACAGTGTGACTGACACGCTGTGGGTACATAGGTTCCAAACGCTGGGGACATTATAACGCGAACACCGGATTAGTTGTAGCAATGTATTTGCTTATCACATTTTATTAAAGTGGCCACATTCAGCCGTGTTTTAGTTTTCGTCGAAAAGCTGCAGAGTATTAAGAAACAGGACAAATCTAATTTATAGCAGGATGGAAAACCTCCAACGCTAGTAACAGTACTGAAATATTTGTCCTAGTGCGTTCCAAACAACATACGATTTAGGCTCACGTGAGCAAATATGTATTACATTTGAACATTAAATGTTGCAAAAATGTATGATATATAGGAACTTGAAGCCGAACACATTCATTGCTATTACATCGCACAATTGGTAAAATGTTAGGTTTAGTGTGCCATAACTTTACAGATTCTAAAAATTCTATCGATATAGATTATCAATTCAATTAATTATAGAACTGCCAGGCTCATCTAAAAATATTACAGCAGCACATAAAAAATATGTTTCTACAAGATGTATATTTTGAGGATATTGGCAAGTACACATAACGCATAAAACTGTTGCTTCAATAATCATATAAAAATTAACTTTCTTAATATATAATGTTATATATACATTACATACTTTTTTATTTGACATCCATCAAAATCACGAAGCTTATAACTTCAAAGTAGCAGAAGTGATATAAAATTTATTTTCAGGATGAAAACCTTGACGGCTGGAAAATTAGAAGGAAACTCGACGGCAAAAAGGAAAATGTTTTTACAATGCCACCTAAATATGTGCTTAAAGCTGGGAAAAGTGTGAAAGTTAGTAAAATAGCAATTGTTTTACTTGTAATATCTCACTGTATTAAAACGCATATTTTTTGAATAATTTTTGAATGAATCACGATTATGTGATTCTCTAATGTAGATAAATATATTTATGACGTCAACTGCGCAAAATTATTGATAAATTTCATGACAATACATACTCAGTGTCTCATAGTTACTGCGGAGCTAAGTCTGGCATGATGAAAATTCTGTAATATACATGCACATTATCGTCACAACCGGATGCCCTTGATGTGAAATTTTTAGTTTGGGACAACACATTGGATTGAATGTAGGTATGCATATTTTTCCATCGCTGTATGAATAACTTAAGAAAATATCTGCATATCCAAGTAAAAGCGTCTTGAAACTGCAGCGTGAACTAGGTTTGAAATGTCAGTTTTAGCGTCAAGTGAATTTTGACAAATTTTAATTGGAATTGCCCAAATTAAAGCGACCTCTCCATAAGCAACCAGATTTAATAGCATTGGTCTTAAATAGTGTATGTACATCACGAAATCGATTGAGTTAGGTACATCAAATGGAGCTAACTACCGATTTTAACCATGCATGTGTGCACATCTTGTAGTTATTCACGCATAAATGATATAACATGCAATGTATGTAATGGGGGTTTCAGTCAAAAATTATTAGCTCTAGGCTTTTGTGGATATGGCGGAATCGTCAGGCACGTAATAATATGTTCCTATTACATTACGAGAAGTAACATTTCAGTGTATAGTATTGCACATTTTCATAGGGGCCCCAGTAAATCCTCATTACATCTATCCAAATGTAATTTCGGATTTAGTAGTTAATACATACCTATGTTTATTGTAAGAATAAAATATATTTTGATCAAATCGCGCAACGAAATTATCTTACCAAGAGTTCATTAAAATACTTAATAATTAATGTGATACGTTTTATATCTTCAAAGACAATTTAATGCTATCCTGTGTTATCTATATTGTTGTAGCATGATTCGTCAAAATGTGCATATTTTCTTATTTATATGATTGAAGAAAAAAGTTAAGTGTTATCTTTTCCATCAGATCTAGATAATTCTTTCCAAATATCCAAATTTTGGGTTGCCCACTGAATGGTATTTCCCGCGGATATATCTCTTCGATGTTGAAATGTGTAACTCACACAAATAGAAATGTTCTCCGGATGTATATATTCGTTTTAGTGTAAACTGCAATGTGTCCCGAATGACATCAGTTTTTTTCTAAATATCCAAGTTTTGGGTTGTCCATTGAAGTTTTCTTCTGACGAGTGTACCAATATCCACAGGGTATAGTATCAATCTCGAATTGTGTCACATAAAGCAATGGAGATGCGCCCTGGATGTATTAAATCGTTAAGGCATAAAGTGTCGTGATTAAAATTGTATAAATTAGCTTCAATTGCAGCTGTATGGTTTATGGTGGAAAAGGTCATAAAGTTTATACATGACATAAAATTTCCTTTTATATCACAACTGCCCGAGTATTTCTGAAAAACGTTATGCTATGCGGATCTGTTTTATAATAAACTCAGTAAGGTTGTTAAAATTAATAGTCATTTTGATTTGGTATACAAACACGGTCGGCTTTGGGTCTTTTGATTTTGAAGCGATTCGGTTTAAATCGTCGTATTTAAAATTGGATCGTGTTAGGTCGGCAGATACTGAGTGCGGTTTGCACGAATTAAAATTACGTTGGGTCCAAAAATGTCGTTTCAAATCAAATCGGGCTTGTGGTGAATTACAGAATATAATTAACAATTATAAGTTCACAAAATGAAAGAAAACCGTATAGTATGACCCGTACAACAAGTTTCAACCATTTTGCAAGGTTTAGCAGTACCAAGTTACTCAGCTTACCATAATCCCTATTTGCAACAAAATTTTCAGCGCCAGATTAGTTCGGACCGTACAGACTGGAGCAGAACTGGTTTAAAGCGGCCTCACTCTAAGCACGCAATCGATAAATTTTGAATAGAGAAACCCCATAGTCGATCGGGTTAGTACCCCAGATCAAAACAACTTTAATTTTAACCATCTTGCAGTGATTCCGCATTATATCTTTAGAGAATGTAACACCTTAGGGTTGGCAGCCCGGTATGGCTGAATATCAATACACAGTAATTCATGACAATTAAGTCTTACACAAATCGGCACAAATAGCAGGTTTAAACTGACTGTAGTCATAATTGTGTAGCGCAAGAACGCCGCTTTTGCGAACTTAAACTTTATGTATATTTAGATATGGGCAAAAGTTCCAGAAGCTGTCAATAACCCTCCAGATCAAATTATATTTGAAGCTGAAGAATCGTGGGGTGTAGGAAAGAACGTGGAAACGATTCTATGCAATAAAGATGGTGACGTAAGTATAAGTGAAGAAATATTATATATAATTTGGTATAAAACTTTTTTCAAACCTGGCGAATAGCACTTCTAAGATCTTACGTCCTTTTGATAATCTTTCGCTATATGTATATGTAAATCAATTGCTGAAGTACACAATTGTTATTCGGTTTAAATAGAAAGCCCATAGATGTTGCAAATGTCTAGCCCTTTGAGTGGATTTTGTGATTTCACGATTGGTGTACTTGTGATTTCAAATGTCGGCTTAGGCGGATGCCAAACATGATCACCGCGTGTGGAGGGAGTGCGCGGCGAGAGCAGGCCAGGCTGTCCCAAAATATTCTACAGGTTACGCAATTCTCGCTTATAATTTTCCTATTTCCTCAGTTTTCTTTTAAAATTCTTGTAATTCTGCTTTTCCGAGCGGCAGTAGTGGTATGTTTGGGGCTCAAAGCCTTATAGGGACCTAATACTGCATTGGTGATTAGGTACTGAGCGGGATAACCTCTAACCCAATGGACATCTTCTATACATATTAAGTAGCAAAATAGTTATTATAAGCCGTTAGAAATAGCTTTGGTGCACAATATTTATGACAGTTATCACTTATGATTTGAAAAAAATTTGTCAATGTTCCGTGTACTCTGAAAAAACAAAAAATTTTGAGCCCCCAAATTATCTTTGAAAAGAAATTAGCGTAAACAGAGGAAACTATATACAAAAATCGTAGGTATATTAAGATGCGTCTCTATGATCAGATTCTGCAGCTGAAGCAATTATTGCCCACCACAAAATTGTGTTTAGGCACACCCAGTAATCCTATTCAAATGAACATAGCAAAAATATAATTCGAACCATGCTAGGGCGGTTGTGTTAGCATGGCAAGGTATCACCAGGTAGGTATACTAACCACCTTATAATGTCCAAAATGTATTAATAAAGATTACTAACTCAAGTTTGTGTGGTACAACAGATCCAACTACATGAAAATCTATACACCAATACAGATAATACTTTAACGTATTAATGTATTTATATTCTGACAGATCATAATTGTAAAATGTACAAAAATAACTCTATACAACAGTTATTTCGTTTTCCACTTGTGCAGTGTTTTTCTAAATTTTAGAGCTTTTAAACTACTGATTATTCGAAATACTAATTGCCACTCAATGTTGCAATTAAATATTAATTTGACGTATCCAAAGGTAAACGCCTGTATGTTGTCGTGGTACAATTTAAGATTAAATTTTGGATACTTACAAATTCTCAATCAGTAAAAGGACGAATCGTCGGAATAGCTTGCTAAGCAGTATCATGTTTCAAGTTCAAAGATTTGACTTAAACATGTCATATGACTGCTAAGCAACCAAAGATTCTCAATGAAAATCATAGCTTGTCGGTTGGTTTAAAAGAACTTTAAAGCCCAATTAATATTTAGCTTTGCAGTCAATTTTGCCAAACCTAAACTGTGGATTTTCAGAATGGCAACGGAAATTATATGTGACATATTCATCTGCAACATGTATTATATTTTGTCCTGTATAGAACTTTTAAATTGTGTTATAAACAAACAAATATTTATGTTTCGTAGCCTTCACACCCAATATGACGATTTTTGGAGGCGGTGACCTATTGCATAACAACTTAAAGACCCAGACGCGGTCACATAAACCGACAGTGACTAGCCAAGCAGATATATTCAGATTTGCAGGCCGTGGCAAAAGCCGACCGCAAGACAGCCACCTGAAGATAAATATAGCATTACAGAAGAAAGTTCACTAAGCACATGAATACAGTGCACAAATCACACAGTAAGAAGAAACAATCTTTTGGCTAGTGCAAACCAATTTTACGCAACGTACAATTCACGGCCAGCCCAAGATTATATTCATTTATGATTTATGAATAAATTTAGGAATGGAATAGACAAAATAGTAGGCAAAACACCTCGTTTCGTGGATACAACATTTTCATATCTAACATATATATTTACTAATTTCAGGACAGAGCAACGTTAATCCAAAAGAGCAGCTGAACTTGAACTAGAAAGCGACTTACAGAATGTGACGGACTAATACTGAAGCGACTATATGCTTCGCTGGAACTGTTAGCTTAACAATTCCCAAGTGGTCTAAAAACATTGCTTGGTTCCACAACATGTAATGTAAGATAGGATAAGCTTTTCCAAAGAACAACAATCGCTAAACCACGTTAATATTTAGTGATAAATTACTCACTATTCATCAAGGCAATAAAATACTACCGAAACGTGTATGTTTCCTACTCATTTTCAAGAACTCGGTTTCAAGTGGAAGCAGCAAAACTGTTAATGTTTCTACTGGAATAAATAGCTTTTGTGATTACGCACATTCAGGAAATGGGGTTTAGCTCTATATGTATAGTAGCTTTTAAGAATAGATGCCATAAAATTATTTCAGCTTAATCCGTCCAACCACTATCATGGTACAGGCCATTATAGAGTTTGGGCAATAAAGTAGAAATTTATAGGCGTGAAAAGACATTCCTATTCCTTTGATGCCAACAGCGTACCCATATAATCTAAATATAAATGCACCCTGAAAATTTCAGTTAAACCAGTCTTATCATTGGCAAAATATACATTTCGTTTTATCTTGACTTAAAATGACAGTTTTGGCTTCTTGTTCATCATTCCAAAGAGCTGTTGAAGATAACTGAATTATGGGTATTCAACGTGGGGCCTTATTTCTGTAAAATTTAACCCCAGTCAGTTTATCCGTCGCAAACCTTCGGACCGAACCAGAACTAAATATGAATTTATTTTGATATTTATGGGTAACCCAACGATGATAATCGCTAAACATTATTTACTATTTATAGTTAGAATATATGTCCAAGGCCATAGCATGATACAAAAATCTGCGAAAGTTTTAAAATTAAATATCATCGATAATATAAAATTATATATAAAACTAAAATTAACTAAATTCAGTTCAATTCAGTTATATAAAATTAAATTAACCGTAGTACCGAGATTAGTTGAACCCGTCGAATAAGCGATAAATGCTATATAAATATTTTGTATGTATGGATGTATCAAAATTTTATACTTACCCATATGAAATTTTAAATTATTTACAACCTGAAATTAATACATGTAAATTTTATTATTGCGATACGCACGAGAAAACGCTTTTTCACGGAAACTGTTGCTATTGAGTCATCAAACTTGCAGATCAAGTACAGCTTTTATTATATAATACAATCGAATTAATGAAATGGTTTGCCAGTTGATTCATATGGGTTATTTTTTATTGACCTAACTGTTGTGAGTGCCTCTAAACGACATTGTGACTGGGCGGCTCTAAACTATGGTGTGAGTAAACCACCAGTGCCCCTCGTACCCGTGGCGAAGCCCTCATCAATACTACTTAATTTTCTGAATGAAATTTTGTAGAAACTAATTCCAATTGAAAGAAAATAATTCAGCAATATGAAAGGTGTAGAATATAACGGTTGCTAATTCAAAATGTTGTACTCGTCACTGGTTCTATTCGAGGAGATTTTATGCGCCAAAAAATTTGTATTTTGTGAGAGGCCCTTGACTTATGAGCGATCTCCCTAATTGTAGGGGGTACGGGGCCTTAAAACGGGCTCTGCGTTTTTGCAGCAACATTTAGAGCAAGAAGGCATTGATGAATTTACCGATCTGCCATATCATGCAATTATGTCCTTGCACATATTTCTTTTTGCTAATCTTTTGTTGGTGCATGCGCATTAAGCAAAAAATTGTTAGTTTATATTATTTAGTATGATCCGATATAATTATCTTTATAGTGTTTATTAAACGATGCGAAGAAGTCATGCACGTGGCTGCATATTTTCGTGTATAACGAAAAAATAAACTTACGACATAAACTTACGTTATTGTAATAGAAAAATAAAATACAATGTATCACTGCATTCTAATGCATATTCTACAATGAATACTAATCGGTATAGTTCGTTATGGCAGATGTCTGAATGATGCGATACGACCAGAGGATAAACATAACGTCTGTGATAAAACTTATAAATTCAGCTTCATTTATTTATTCTGGCACGACAATGTAATCAAAAGCGAACTGTTAAATTCTACAGTCCTACAGCAGAAGGCAATAATGCTTAGTAACCAACTTTAGAAAACACAACAGATAAATATGGGTGCTGCTGCGTTGGCTTAAAATTTGTGACGCAGTGAGATAGTGTTGTGCTCGCAACGGCTGAAACTTGGAGTGTACCAACTGCGGCTAATGGTGCTCTAGCTGTTCATGGATAATAAGTACGACAAATGTAAAAAATTTTCTAAGATATCGCTTTTATAAGAAATTGTTATATCTCATTTAAAAAACCATACATTAGCAATAAATGAGTGGCTAAACAAAATCACACTGGTAGGCACTAAATTTCACGCCATGAACCAGATTCCTCGCCCCGTTAGATCTTTAGATTTCACATCTGAAGATGACCAGTTCGGCCAGTGTAACCTTTAGGGGCGAAAGTGAAATCATGCCATGCCGTTCTCGATATACTAAGCCTAAGCCTTAGTCTTAGTTTAAGCTAAGGTCCCTACATGATAAATGTACTAAGCCTAAGCCTAAGTCGGGGGGCTACCGGCCCCAGAACCCCCCGCTCTAAGCTGTTCTTTTTTCTAACGTTATAACGTCCGACCCCTAAAGGTGACATGGGCCACCAGTTCTATTCATCGCCTCATATGCTACGTTTGTGATTGCACAACGCAGAACATGGAAAGATCACTTATGTCTTAAAAGTCTGCAGTATCTTATTCCGCGATATGCAATATCTACGCCACATCTATACAATCTGCATCTATGCAAGATGCCATATTCAAAATATATGTTTAGATGATATGCAGATATCGTTACCTCTGTAACCTACGTGGTCCTAGGGGTGTTTAGTCCCACCGTAGATTACACACGAACTATACCGAATATTTACGCAAAATTCTCCACCAAGATATCCAATGCTTTATTTCTTATCCTTAAGGCCTTAATGTGTCACCACTTATAACAAGCTCGTTTATTTCTGTCAGTACAACACAATTCAGACAATACACATATAAGACACATAAACGACTCAACCGTACTCACCTTGATCGCGCAGCTTCTGAGGCCGACTGAGGCCCTGATCTAACTGCGCAACCACTTAAATAACTTTTCTACGCCCGACTTCTTGGAACTCAAAATAATCCTAGTTCTGAAATCTCCCTAACCCGTTAATTTTTAATATAATGGTTGCCAACCGGGTTGTGAATTCTTAGAAGAGTAAAATTCGCTCTCTAACATAAATTTTAATTTCTGCGTTAGAAAACCCCTTTTTATGAAAGTTTTGGAATCCCTAACTCAAAACAATTTTCGTGAAAATCCAGCAGAAATACACTTACATATCCGCTAACGTAAGTGTAATAGTTAAGGCACCCAGGGCTTACACTCAAATCCGATAAGTAAGCAAACTATAGCCCCGGCACACAAATTGTAAAATTTTAAGTTGTTTTACACTCTCTTAAAGTTATAATTTTCAAGAATAAAATAAATTATTATTAGCCGAATTGACCGAGGGGATGAGGTCCGTAACTTCTTAACAGGTGGGTCAATTGTGCCCAAATTTTGTATGGATTTTCTACAGCGTGCCCAATGGCATTCGACATTAAAATCCCATTTTGACCCAGTCATCCCCCCTGACCAGATCTTCATGTCTAGCGTGGTTTATATGGCACTTATAAACCTCACACAAATATACAGGAAATCTCCAAGATTTCAACAACATAATATTTTAAAGTGATTTTATACATACACCACACGTCACACATACGAAGCAGCCAACAGTTACACTACAGTAGATATTTTGTTCATACAGCAATAAACAACAACATACATACAGGTTGTTTATGATACAGACATCAAATAACATACACAATACTATACATACATATACAATACATAAACCAGTAAACAACTATAGATGATGCAAACAGTTTCATTTTCCCACCATAAAATGATTTTCACAGTAGTTCATCACATGAGGGAATTTGTTTGCCAGAGCATGCATCGCTACATTACCCCCTCTGTCACACTAAATTTGTCCTCAAATTTCAAAATTTTGTTAATGCACCATTATCCACATAGTATACAACAATCAATCAAATGAAACCATTCACTTAAGATTCAATCAACGCAATCATTCAAAGCAATCATTCATTGTACGCCAGTCATTAATATCAGCTACGGTCTTCTTTTGACGGGATAGTTTTTTTTTGTAACCATTGTGTTTAGTTTATCACGTCGACATCAATTAAACCACCACACTATTTATTATCCAACACCGTCACACTGCACCACACAAATACGAAATCACGCCAATCGTCGTTATAAGAGACTCTACCTTCCAATTAGATATACCTTGGTATAACATACGCACGCAGTACTTGAACAAACCACCGTGAATACGAAAATATTCTTTCGGGATATGATGTGACGTAGATACTGGCCAATTTGATAGAGACCGGAGGAAAAGCAATATATTTGGCCAACAATTACATTTGCAGATAGTTGAGCGTTCGACGCAATCCACAATCGCCATTCACAGACAATCATCATTCGTACACAATACAACAGCTTGTTATGAATTTGAATTCCACGATCAGTGTAACATAAAACACACAAACAAAATAAACACTAAGAACATTATACAACAAAAATAATTGCATAGTAATTTTCAATAGTGGCATAACAGGAAGATCTAATACTGTGTATATTAATTCGTTTACCAAACCAACCTAAACTAGGTAGACACTAAGTTTATCATTAAATTTAAAGAGAAAATCTTGATCAAAATCCAGTCTTTAAATTATTTTTGGAGTGCAAATATCATGCGAGATATTCAACGGTTGCTTATAATTTGTGTCACTTGCTATAGCAAATATTTTACAAATTAATTATAGGTCTCACAGACATGATATTGAACCCTAAAACCAAAAAACCATGCCATTTTAACTAGCGGCCAAATCAGAACTAATTACTGCGATTTTACTTGACCCATTTATGCCCGAATTAATTTTTGCATTGACAATGTTTGACAAACTCAAGCTGGCGCCAGTGATCAAGCGGACTTGCCGTGAAAGTTGTTCACGCAAACCACTGAACTATCTGGAAGTCGTTGCTCGGTTCCCTAAAAATACTCACAACCCTTAAATAATTTTTGCTGACGTTAAATTAGAGCCTCATAGCTCTGAATAAAAACAGATATTAACCTTATTTATCTCAAAAATAAAAATAAAAATCTATCACTACAGCGGCAGCTTCCAAAAGTAAATCCGTCGTGTTCCCGGTGGTTCTATTCGCAACGATTTCCCATTTA